>SNQJ01S0012138.1:14624-44354 GCA_010110895.2 Picea sitchensis
TTTCGTCTCAGTTTGTATTAGAAATCCATAGCCTGGTTCTCCCACAAGTGAGGATGCCCCTTATTACACAAAATAATAAGTATTTAAAGACCTTCCACACGGTAAACATCCCTGTGGAAGTTATCAAAACTGTTTACATAAATTTGGGAAAATATCCCAAGTCTGACTAAACTAGGAACCTAAAATAAAAACTAAATCACACAAATATCTCTTAGACTGTCCAACATGCCCAATGCAATTCGGATGTACCTGAAAAGAGTAAAAAATGGACAAGTTAGGAGGATATTTTGTTGATAAAAATGATAAAAAATCTAATTCTATAGACTAGCTACAAAATCTTGCGATTCTGTAGTTGGTCTAAATCAGACACAGAATCAACATTAAAATCAATTCAAATCTTTGGAACTACATTCAAACTATCAAAAGATATTTGATTGCTAAAAACCCTCATTCGAGTCAACACTTGTATGCAATTTGAACAAACAAAATCAAACGAAAAACTAGATAGCTATACTCTTCTTAATTCGTTACCAATTCAGGTATACAAAATCGTATCGAACAGTAATGAAATCATTTCATATCAAATTGAAATCGATACAGTTAAACAGATCAATTTCCATTTCCATCAACAGGAAACACGATCGAATCTATACGAAAACAACATGATCATTTTCGGATTTGATATAACTGTATTAACATAAACCAACGATCCATGTCATTAGGGAATCAAATCAAGACTGGTGTGTAAATTAACTCAAATGAAATCATCACAGGATATGTGAGAATCGTTTATCATTTATTATTGCTAATTGTGGCAGACAAATTCGATTAACATTCAACGAAATTATTAGTCGAATTTATTTCAAAACGAACTATTAACCGAATTCGACAGAGATAACATATGTCGATCTGGGTTCAACTAACTCGTTTTGAAAATTAAAATCAAATAGAGCAGTATCCAGTCTATTTTTTATACGAATCCAACTCGTACTAACTGAATATACACAACAATCCAATCAAGACAAGAGTGAATCGAACAGTTGGAGTTTAACATAGTCGTTGTGAATAAAAACCGTTCCATGATTCGGGCGTAGATATCTTTCGCACAGGCTTAAATGAGAATATCATTTACATATAAAACAGAGTCGTTTTTTCCAAATCGGAGTCGAACAGAGTTGTATTCCTGATTTAGAAGATTACATGAAACATCATATTAAAAGATCATAACAATCAAGCTCACGAAATCGTTTCAAAAATCAAATCATCAAAACTCAATCAGGGTCGATGTGATTCGACCACAACGAAATCATACCAAATCACAACATGATCGTGCTCTAATTTTAGCATGAAAACCTCCTGTTCAGATTGGATACCAACCAAATCCAAGAGAAAGCAAACCATTGATTTCGTTAACTCACACCAACAGTCAGACGAATCAAAACAAACGAAAACCAATCAATTGCTAAACTGGGCACGACCAAATCATTTAACGAAATCATAACCTCATTTAATTTTAATAAAACGAAAACAATGTACAGGATGAACAACATAACCGTTTTCGATAAGGCTATAACAGAGTCCTTTCGAACAATAGATAGAGCTATTTGAAAACCAAACTCAAATCATTATATTAATCCTAGCAATTCACAAAACAAAATTGATACCTAAATTCATACCTGGATGACGAGCAGATAGCTTGGTCATGACATTTTGGAATTGACGACAGCTGTAGCCGATTCGACATTCCTAAAAACGATGGAACCAGTGATTTTTTTCTTCCTATCATTTGCTTGAAGCTTGTCCCTTTGGCTGGTCAACACTGCAACTTGGTTTTCCAAAGATTGGATTTTCGACTGTAATAAGGGAACATCTATATAGTATCGTTCCAACCACACATCACATTGGTCACATGATGATTGTCCGGGCTTTGAAAATGCAGGTGAGGGTTTGGTTACGTTGCAGAGGGTTTCGTTAGGTAGCTTGATCCCAAGGTAGCTCGGATTGTTCCTTAGGCAAGGGGGTAGATTAGAAACGAAATCATAGGGTGTCTTAGAGCACAAACCTCGAGAGTAAGGGTACTCACTAGCTAGGAAGCGTTCGATGTCAGAGTCTGAGTCTTCACTGAGGACTATGGGCTTCTGCTCAACACTAGGTTTAGTCTTATTCCTAGCCATTCTCGAGATAAGCTGACCATTATTTTTACCTTTGCCATCAACAGTAGGGTTTCCCTTGACCTTTTTTCTCACGGGCTTTTTTATAGCCTCCACCTTGTCTGCTAAGACGTCGGGTAAGTCAATATCAGGTTCGACCGAGGGTTTAGGAGAGGGCAGTAGGACATGGAAGGGCACGGGTGGCTCGACTTTAGTCACACTAACCACAGGCTTGTCAATTTGGACAGGCTTTGTATCATCAAAGCCATTCCGAGAGATAAAAGCTTGCCAACTATCACCGTGGATATTTAAGTGATGAACAACAATGAGTTTGATTAAGCCATGGTGGAACAAGCTACTATCAGCCTTTTCTCTTTTAAACCTTTTTTCCATTTTATAAAGACTTCGGTGGAAATAAAAAGGCATATTCAATGGACAACCCATAAAATTCATTAACAAACGAAGGTGGAAGAGAAAAACCAGTCCATACCGACCCTCACAGGTCAAGAATTGTTTAACCACCATCAAAAGATCATGCCATCTTGGTTTAAGTGTGGATATCGGCATACCTCTGTCACAGGATGTGACCTTACGCGAGACAAACAATAGTGGCCATGGCACCTCCTCCACTTTAGAATTTTTAAACCAATGCTAGCCCGTGGCTGCTAACCCTGTAGAAGAGATAATGAACTCCTCATTCAGCTCAAGATGAATGTCACCTACTTTGGCCCTAGAGCCATCAAAAGTCAGGGTGAACTGCTGTGCAACAACTAGATTAAAACCCTCGAACTGCTGAACAAAGGTGAGCCAACCGCTATCCTCTAAATCTTTCTGGGCATTGTCGAACAGTAGCAAGGCTTGGCTACCATTCGGCTCAATTCACACCACCGGTGCCATGGAGCCGAGCACATGGTAATTCTAGGGTTTGAATCATAGCATACACAGGAACAAAATGCCCAAAGGCTTACCCGAGCTGATAAAGGTGAAACAAGGATAAGAGATAGGCATTAATGACATCGTGCGAAGGTGGTGGAGCTATTTGCTGGCCATGCATGATAGTTATTTCCAAGGTACAACCGCCGATGCTTTCAACTATACAAATCACAACGCACATGTGTTATAACTATGTCATTCCAATCAATCCATTGAAACCTTTGGTAAGTGGATAAACAAATGCACGCAATCAAAGTTATGCCATAGTTTTAAACACCCAAATCGAAACCAATACCAAGTGTTTAACCATGCGACATGCGGTGTATAGAACGATTCACACCAAGGGTTTAATCCATAATACCAATGCTTTTTCATATAATTAACAAGCCAATGATTTTGATAACATGAACTAGGTGTCATATTAAAAGATATATACCAAGGGTTTAATCATAACACCTATGTGCTTTTATGAAGCCAATGTGCAAAGTGAAATGATCAAATAACATGTGAAACCAATCGTCAATGCATCACAAACCAATCACTCATGAAACAAAACTACATAATCAATCAAAGAATGTCAAATGAGTATAGACCAAAAGGGTTTTGCCAACTGCATAATGATAAATAAAACGTAAACGCAATGGGCATATCGTCAAGAATGATAACGACAATTCCATAATGATTTTAATGCGACTTTGAAAGACCAAGTTTTCACGCTTACATTCGTGAAAACAAAAACGAAAGCAAGTGTGCAAATAACGCAAAAATAAAAGTGTCGTTTCATTTGAGAATTGCGACGAAAAATCGAGGTTTGCAAAACATTGGTGTAGGCAGCTTATGAGACAGTGGAAAAATGTGAATTGGCTGCCAACAGTTTCTTAGTAGGGTTTGATCATTAATAGCCTTTGCTTGAATAGATTAGTTCTCAGATAGCCCATTTCCTTAGTTAGACTATACTACATCTAGCCTTTCTACCTTGGCACATATAGTGCTACAACTCTAAGTTTAATTACCCCGGTTTGACAGTTTAATTGAGGGTTTTTAGTGTGTTTTTAGTGCATATAGAACACCCATCATTTTTGGCGTCGTTGTCAGGGAGTTGTCTTAAGGTAAGAAATAGTTAGGAATTAGATCATTTCTAAACCTTAGCATTAGTTTGGTGACGGGGGAACTTTAAGACGAGAGGTAAGAACCTGGGCATGTGCTATAGAAAGTTCCCCCAAACCCAATGGTATTTTTTTTTTTTTTTGGTTTTCTTTCATGAACAGACCTAGAGACCCAAAAGGTAGATACATTAAATCTAAATCAGATTGTTCAACGAAGGTTCCTTCCAACCTTTTGGGGGGAAGGAACGTTCCACTCATGAATTCCGTAGACCGATACCGAAAAACATGAACTAGCTCAACCTAAAGAGAGAAAGTAGTCTCTGAATAGACTAAGACATGGAGCATTATAGAACATAAAATTGAAGCATCAGTAATAGTGGGACAAGAGGCAAGACCACTCGAGCCTTCCGCAGAACCAAACAATTAAACTTTTGTTTTCTTACCACCATGAGGAGATCCTAATTTTGAAGACATCATAGACCCTGAACAGGTGAATACCTTGTTTGGTAGATCAACCAATATAATTGTCTCTCAAATTGACAATGAAACTTTGGCACCAATAATCTCAACCGGATCGAGTAGATTCCCAGACATCCAATCAGTAGGAAGACCTTTCCATCAAAGGGAAACATTGTTCTCTTCAAAGATAAAACCACCTAGTTACTCTCTTTTTGGAAACCAAACCAGTATGGATGATCAGGGGGATCACAACAATGTAAGACAGAGGGAGGAAGAAGAGGATGGAAACCAAACCGAAACTACCTTCGGGTTTCCAATTTTGGACACCACCCCAAATGTCAATATGAAAAATATTCCTCTCTCAACACTGCCCACCTTTACGGTAAAAGAAGTGAAGATCTAGATACTTTCCTATTTGAGTTCGACGTCTTGTGTAGGAGCTACAACTACTTACAAGATTCCCAGAAACTAAAAATCTTTCCTGCCACCCTCAAGGACTCTGCACTAAGATGGTTCATGGGGTTGGGAGAATCCAGTATTAGGTCTTGGGAAGCCATGAAAGATATATTTTTCAAGAAGTACCAAGACTACTGCAAGACCAAGGAGTCTCGTAATGACATATTCAAAATCCAACAATTAGAAGAAGAGAATCTCGAGGATTATATGGAATGGTTTGCATACATCTCCCAGAAATCGAAATACCATGACCTCCCAGAGGATGCAATTAGGGCTCTTTTCCTTAAGTGAATTTTATAAGAATACATAGAGATGCTTAACCTGATGGCATCAGGTGACATCTCTCATAAACCATTTTCCGAAATATGTGAAATGTGTAAGAATTACTCAAGGAGTAGAGCTAAAACATGAAAGAATGTTCAGGACCCTTATAATAGAAATTTAAAAGAAGTTAGTTCAGGTGGTATCACAAAAGTAGAGATAGGGAACCTTTTATATAACTTCAAGACAGATATCTTAAGAACAATAAGCTCCCAGTTGGACACCCTCAAAATTAAAAAGAAACATGAGGAGGAAAATGCACCAATGAGCATATATTGCCCAAGATGCAGGATGAAGCATTCCTCAAGGGAATGCCCATTAGATAACATTTCAGTTTGTGGCTTCTGCATAGAATACCATTCAACTGAGAAATGTCCATCATTGCCCAGTTTGTTAGCCATCTATAGGAGTGGGGATCCTGGGGAATCCTCTTATGCACCTAGAAGGCCATGGTAGCCTAGGAACCAACCTACATACCCAAATCTACAATCTCAAGTTACACCCTATTATCAACAACAAAAACAGTGGAACTCACCAAGTTGGAAAAACTAGTTTGCACAGTACCAACATCCTTGGCCTCAAGGATGGAGAGGAGGGCATAAACAAGGGAACCCTCAAGCTCCACCTGTCCCTATGTCCAACCATCCATATCCTCAGTTTCCACCAAACACTCCACAACTTCTACCCGGTTTTGTTCCACCACATTTACCTCCTATTCCACAACAAAAACCACTACAATATCAAAATGCAAGCTCCCCGAGACCAACATTATTACTGGCACAACCAATTCCCAATCCCAATAATAGGCCCACTCAACCTCTTCACAATGTTGATGTGGAGGCCTTCCCGACATATGTTATTACTCTTGTTTCATTACAAGAGATTCAACTGAGGTCAAGAAAAGTATTGGACATGCAGAGACCTTCAGTAGTCATCCAGGAAGAAGAGGAAGAAGAAACCACCAAACAACCCATGGATGACACTAGGTGGGAAGATGTTATTATTCCTAAGGACAAAGAACCCAATCTTCCCCAAAATGAACCTTCACAAATTACGAAGGCCCCTCCTTATCCAGAAAGATTATTAATCGATAAACCTACCACCCGACCGGAATTTGACATCTTGAATGAATTGAAGAATATTTGTGACAATATTCCCTTTCTACAAGCCATTAAGGATATTCCAATCTATAGTAAGGTAGTCAAAGAATTGTGTATTAAGAATCTAGGTAGGAAGTAGAAGGACCCTTCTACAGTACATTTGATAGAAGAACTTTCTGAGTATATATCAGAGCAACCTAAGGTAGAAAAATATGGGAACCCAAGAAATCCCGTAGTGACCATAACCATTAATGAAGTCTCCATTGGAAACACTCTCATAGACCTAGGGGCATCCATCAATGTTATGACTGCTACTACCTTGGATAAATTATAGTTACAACCTCTTCTTAGGCCTACCACAACCATTTTGGAATTAGCAAATAAGACCAGGGTTATACCTAAAGGAATTTTGGATGATATCATAGTTACTTTAGCTTCATGGGAGTACCCAGTAGAATTTTGTGTCATTCACTCGAAGGATCCTACCAAAGGCCATCCCATCATTTTGGGAAGACCTTGGTTAGCCACAACCAATGCAATTATTGGCTTTAGAGAGGGAGAAATGACAATCTCAAATGGACTTTCTATCCAGAAACTCACCATATACCCTCCAGCCCAACCTATCATGGAGAATCTATGGTGGCTTGAATGTCCATATGAGAATGAGGACTGGGAAGAACTCATGTTACAAAGTGACCATGCCTAGGCACTTCAGGAGCACACAACGGAAAATGTTCTAAACCAGTTCATTTCTGCTATCACATATGTTTATTTTCCACAATCTTTTCCCCAATTTGAGTACATGTTTGGGGAATAATTTCAGGAACAATTGGACCCATCCATTTTTTCTTCGACATATTTTATCTTCGAGATAGATGAATATTCCATGTCTTATACCATGCCCTACGAGATTAGTCCAGGGAAAGTTTTACATATAAACTCTGGGCTAGATGCAGACCAACAAAAACAATTAGTAAGTATCCTTAAAGAACAAATAGGAGCATTCGCCTAGGAATACACTAACATAAAGTGTATACACCCTAACACATGCATCCATCACATATATACCCATGGGGAAGTAACACCTATTAGGCAACCCCAGAGAAGGATGAACCCAACACTCAAAGGAAGATCCAAAAGTTATTAAATGTTGGATTTATTTATCCCATCTCTGACAGTAAGTGGGTGTCCCTACTTGTAGTGGTTCCAAAGAAAGTGACTGGGAAATGGAGAATTTGTTTTGATTTTTGGGAGCTCAATAAAGCCACTTTGAAGGATTAATTTCCTCTTCCTTTCATCGACCAGGTTTTGGATACCCTTTATGGAAAGAACTATTTATCCTTTTTAGATGAGTGCAACAGGTACAATCAAATTCTCATAGCACCCAAGGATCAGGACAAGACAACATTTACTTGTCCTTGGGGCACCTATTCCTATAGGGTCTTCCCATTTGGATTGTGTAATGCTCCTACTACATTTCAATGAGCAATACTAGGGATATTTGTTGATCTTATTCATGATTGTGTGGAATTCTACATGGATGACTTCACAGTTTATGGAAACACTTACCAGGAAGCCTTAGATAACTTAGAAAAAGTCCTTATCAGATGTCAAAAAATGAACTTGTCTCTAAGTCATGAAAAATTTAAAATGTTGTTGACTGAAGGAGTGGTTCTAGGACATCATGTTTCATCTAAAGGGATAAAAGTTGATCCTGCAAAGATTGAGGTCATCGTTAGACTTCCACCCCCCAAGACTCAGAAAGAGGTGAGAAGCTTTCTTGGACATGTCGGATATTACCGTAGGTTTATTGAAAATTTTACAAATATTGATGCACCTATATTTGGATTGTTAATAAAGGATGTTGATTTTTCTTGGACTAAGCAGTGTCAAAATGCCTTTGAATCCCTGGAAGCTAAGTTGTCTGTGGCACCAGTTATTAGAGGGCCCAATTGGACTCTCCCATTTCACATATCTACTGATGCCTCCGACATTGAAACAGGAGGGGTATTGGGGCAGAAAGAAGACCAACAGTCCTATGCCATTTATTTTATGAGCAAGAACTTGTCCCCTTTCAAGCTAAACTACACAGTTACCGAGAAGGAATTATTGGTAGTAGTTCATGCTATCAATAAGTTTCATCATTACATTACAGGTTAAAAAGTATTTCTACATACAGATCATTCTGCCATTAGATTTCTCATGAATAAACCCATAACTAATGGCCGAATGACTAGGTGACTCCTACTATTGCAAGAGTTTAACATCATCGTTCTTGACCGACATGGAAAGGAGAATTTGGTAGTTGATTTCCTTTCACGCATAAAAAACGAGGATGATGATATTCCTGTAGATGATAGTTTCCCAGATGAGAACCTTTTTTCCCTCTCTTTAAATACCCCGTGGTTTTCATATATGGAAAACTATCTGGCTACTAGGAAGTTACCGTCTCATTTGTCACCTAATGAAAAGCATAAAATTATTACGCAAAGTGCCAATTACTCTTGGGTTGGCCATGACCTTTTTCGTACAGGTCCTAATTTGATTATTCATAGATGTGTCCGAGAAGACAAGGTACCAGAAATACAACGAAGTTGTCACGATGAACCATGTGGTGGCCATTTTTCTGACAAATGTACAACATATAAGGTGTTACATTCAGGTTACTATTGGCCTAGCATTTTCAAAGATGCTGCCAAGTATGTGAGGAGTTGTGATAATTGCCAAAGGATAGGAAGACCTACGTTAGCTGACGAAATTCCCTTGCATGTCCAAGTTATGATAAACCTTTCGAAAAATAGGCCCTTGACTTTGTAGGACCAATTTCACCCATGTCCTGTAAGAAGAACTATATTTTGGTTTGTACAGACTATGTCACCAAGTGGGTAGAGGCAAAATCCCTATTTAGGGCTACAGAAAAATATGTTGTCAAATTCATCTATGAAGACATATTTACCCACTTCGGTGTCCCTCATGAAATTGTTACAGACCAAGGCACTCAATTCACTTCCAAGCTGATGAGAGAGCTAACAAAGAAATATGGGATTAAACACTATAAATCTTCTCCATACCACCCACAAGCTAATGGTCAGGTAGAATCTACAAACAAAGTTATAGAAGCTATCTTAACCAAGATTGTTCAATTACATCACTGGGATTGGGCTGATAGGCTTCTAGAGGCTTTGTGGGCATATCGGACCACCTGGAGAAACACCACTGGACGTACCCCTTATGATCTAGTGTACAGGAAACAAGTACTTCTACCAATAGAATTCCAAGTAAGGACCTTACGTATTATCGTAGAATTGAGATTAAACTTAGATGAGGCTCAGAAACAATGAGCCCTACAATTGAATGAGTTGGATGAGATCAGACAAGATTCCATCCAACGAACAATGTTAGTCCAAAACCAGAGGAGCAAGTGGCATGACAAGTTTATCAAGAAGAAACACTTCCAACCTGGTGATTGGGCTTTGTTGTTTGATTCTCGATTTAAAACCTTCAAAGGCAAACTCACCACTCGATGGTTGGGTCCTTATGAGGTAGTCACTATATATGACAATGGAGTTGTGAAAATCAAAACAATTGACTATGGACAAGTCTCCTTTGTAGTAAATGGACACCGACTCAAATTTTATCATAAGCCCATTTCGAAAGAAGACTTTCTACAGGTCATGTCAACTGACAAGGCATTGGCCTTAGTAGATGGGGAAGTTCCCCCTTGTTCTTGAATGTTTTCTGAATTTTGTACTATACATATGTAAATGATTTTGAATTTTGTTAATAAGCAATTCTAGAGATTTTTGCAGGTATTTATCTCACCAGGAGTAGACAGTTTCAAGGAAATATAAAACAAGGATTTTTCTTCAAAATATTGCTATATTTGAACCTTGTTTTCTACTAAGCATAAAATGAATAATGACTTTCTATAATTAGCCATATTTTTGCAAAGATTTTCATCTTCTCTTTTTCTTAAGGCATTTTAAAAAGAAGTTTCTCTTGAAAATATTCACCACTATATAAAGAAGTGATATCATAACCATTAAGCTTAGAGGTCTCTCATACAGTTTTCCTAAGAAACATGAGTAAGTGAGTAAACTATATTTATTAAAAAGTAACAAGGAGGTTTGATTAGCGGTGATTCATGGAAACATCACAATAACATACAAAAGAATAAAGTGAGTTGAGCCTAGAGATAACTTTCTGTTCTTTCTCAATGGTACCATCCACTACACACTAAATAGCTTGATTATATCATATCTTTAGATAGGCCACGTCCACTTAAGTACCCCTTACATCAGGACAATCACTAAGGAATATAACAAAAAGTCATCCTCTAACATAAATACCATCCCAAGTGAAAAAAATATATATATTGTTTTCGGAGCTGTCCCCCCATCTTCTTGCACAATGCAATCTTATACTAAAATATTAAAATATGGAGGGCCAGTCTCTGAGGGTGTAAGAGGCTAACCCGTCAGGATACTGAACAGTTCTGCTGGCAGTGGGTACCGGCCTGTGGTATGACTAGGTAAACCCGTCGGAGTACTGAACAGGCTTCGTGGCAGTGGGGAATTCTACCTAGCAAGGATGGTAATCTGACAAAAAATAAATAATAAATTCAAACTTGTCCTAATATACAGAATTACTTGTAGACAAAGCTGACATGAAGTATGTATGGTTAAGTTAAGGTTAATGAACTCCATAAATTTTCCATTGGGAACTAACTTTGATACTATCTTGAAACTCTCTTGCCTACCTCTTCTTATCTATATGTAGGATGTTCTATCCTATAGGTGGGGCTATATTCTAACCGTCTCGTCAGACCAATCTGTGAAATTTATCTCTACACTAAACAAGCTGTAAATCTTCGACTATTGGGGGAACTGACTGGTTTCCTATATTTTTTATTATGAGGTGTCACAATACTTAGGTGTGGGAGAGGGGTTCAGGAGTTGAAAAATGATCATTGCCGAGAGAAGTAAATATTTGTAAAAATTTATGTATTGTTTTCATGATACAAGTTATTACATCAACAATCATTTTATTTTTTTGGAAATGCTAAATTCTATGTGTGCTATAAATTACTGTACATATTCTTAGAACACCACTTTATTGGTTTATTTTCGTTACAGGATGTTCATTATAGGATTGAAATTACATGTTCTATGTGAGTGGATGGAGTAAGCATGGTGGCAAAATCAATAATAATGGAACACTATACCTCTACTCCTAATCAATGTGACTGTCAAAACCATTCCAAGATTGTAGGCTATCCATTACAGGAGGTAAAAATGCATTTAGCACAAAGGTACCATATGGAGTGCCATATGGAGTTCCGTATGAAGTGTCGTATGAGGTGTCGTATGAGGTGTCGTATGAAGTGTCATATGAGGTGTCGAACGAAGTTCCATATGAAAATATACACCAGTAATTGTCCACAATTTCAGGTAACCAGGAATTAATGGAATTTAATTGAATTAGTTCATGGAAATCAAGATCGAATTATGCAAACCTTAGACATTTTTTATGATCAAATGTCCAAGTCAAAATACTTGGACATTGATATAACTTCGTATCATTATGATTTCCCCCAAAAACATGCCTTCAAATTCGAAATTGCTCACACATGGAAACTCGTGCGTGCATGTGTGCAACCAATTCCACCCTAGGCGCACTCATAAACAGAATTGGGTTGTCCCATTATTCATCACACTCACCTCTGCTCATTCTGATTCACCTCTACTTATTTTGTTCCTCTATTTTAAACACACTCTCCCTCTGCTCATTCCGATTCACCCCTGCTTAATTGCGCTCGACCTCTGTTTAAATCATTCCATTCCTTGGCACGATTGCACCTATCCTCTATGAATTTATACCTCCATCCATTTCTTCACACCATCACGATGACCAAATGGTATGAACCGTCTTCCTACGCAGACCTCTTCTCCATCCCTGAGTTTGCACAGTGCAGGGAAGTATTTTTGCACACAGGTTGGGGGTCATTTTTGTCCCACTTGTAGCGCCATGATGATGGAATTTCAATGCAATTTTCCCTCGGTTTTGATGGAAAGACAATGCGCGTAGGGTCTCTCACCTTTTGGGTCTCGGAGGAATCCATAGCCCCAGCCACAAATATTCCAAGAGTGGGGGATAGATGGTTTAAAAATCACCAGTTGCTGCGATCGAGCTATAACAGGGTTTTTAAACCAGAATTCCATAACATCTTTAGAGCTAAAGGATACTCCAAGGAGTGGATAAAAGAGGAGCTAATCAACCCTCTCATAGTCATCACCAGGTTGATCACATGTGAAGGTAGATATTCCACCTTTAAAGCCTATCACTTTCAATTTTTAGCTCACTTTTAGTTCAATAAACCATTGATTTTTCCCTTCTACTTTTTAAAGATCTTAGAGAAGATGTCCTCTCAAGTGAGGAAGAATGTAACCAACCCCCACAGCAACCTCTTTCACTATGGCCTTATCAAACTTCTTGTTTTAACCGAATTGGAAAAACAGGGGCAAACTTGGGATGAGTTCATTTACCAATTTGCAAACCCTCACTTGACAATCAAGACTAGCAAAAATACACTGGATCTAAGGACTATTTCTCCATCCAAACCCCACTCTCCAAGGACTCCAAACCCTCCTGCACAAGCCATTTCTTTACCGAAACAAAAATCCAAGAAGCTTGTTGATATCCCTGCATCCTCATTGGGAAAAAAAGACCAAGAATCCTATTGCTAATCTCCATATGCCTTCAATATCTCTTAATCCTACACCCAAAAAGCTACAAGAAGTAATTCAACAAGACTTTCCTACAATTCCCACAAATAGGAGAGGAGATAATCGATGTCATAGAGGAGTTCTTTGAAATAGTACCCACAATTCAAGAGGGAAACCTTATGCAAAACCCCTGACTACTTTGGACCCTATCCAAGTGTCCTCCTATCTCGAGAGTCCTCACAAAAGACTTAGGGAAGTGTCTGTAGACGAATTGAAGCCTCAAAGAAAGACAAAATCCGAACCTACTTCTCCTCATCAACCCCTTATTACTCCTACCTCATAGATGCCTACCCCAGATCATAAGACCGATAGACATTCTACATCTTTCAAAGGATCTAAGCCCTCCTCTGAGATATCTGATCCTGCTCCAGCCATGGATAAATTACAACAAGAGAATCTTCAGCTTCTACAACAATTGGAAGATAAGAAGACTATGGACATGCATCTTCACGATGATAATGCAGTCCTCCAAGAAAAGGTGAATTCCCTTCAAAGGTTGGTTGACGAGATGACCAAATCCAACTGCAACCTTAGGGAACAATTGAAGCAACATAAGAGGCATAAGACAAAATCTTCACAAAAAGAAGGGGAAGCTTCTAAAGTCGATCCTCCTCAGCAAGCTTAGTCACGAGGGGAAATTAATTTTTGTTTGAAATGGGACCTGCAAAATATTAGGTGTGGGGGTAATGTTGGGCCCACGATATGATTAAACTAATGATGATAATTAGATCCTTTTTGGCCAAATGTGTATATGTATTTTCCTGTTTTGAAGACTTTTGGAGGATTTTTGTGATAAATCAACGTGGTTCTTACTAGGTATGTAAGATTTATGTTTTACGATGGCTTTGAGTATAATTCAACATGTTTTAATGATTTCAGGAAACTAATTCGCATTATGTGTGTCACAGGGAAAAATCCCAGGTTGTTTTTGGATCCGACACTCTGTCCAGTACTCCATCCGACACTCTGTCCGGTACTCCATCCGACACTATGTCCTGCACTAAAACCATGGGCGTTTTGGAGGTTATCATATTGATGGCCAACGATGGGTGAATCAGAGACATGGGTTTTCTTTTTGCTCGTGGCCTCCAACTATTGAGCTTCTAACAACTCATATTAGGTTTTTATGTTGGGCGTTTATTGGCTCGCCTTGTTTCTAGAAGACATCGGTGGTTAAAACACATTGAATGCAATTTGTTTTTTTTAGAGGAGGTTGACCCTTCCAGTGGTCGACCTCTCAGCTTGTAAATCTATAAATACCATTTCAATGGTCAGACAAATAGTTAGAGAAGAGAGAAAAGGATAGTTCAGCTCTATTTTTCCATTTTCAGACATATTTTGCTAAAACTATGTAAAACTGCATTTTTCATTTTAATGTTGAATTCGTGTTGCTTGAGCTCGTGATTTATCATTGAGGAGTAGCCATGATCTGTTGGGGGGGCCACCATCAATCTGGGTGAATATTTAGTCAATTAGTTTATGAATTCATACAGTGTAATCGTCATTCCTTTTGTTTCATGTACATGAGTTTTATTCTCTTTATTTTATGTGTAAATTGTTTTTCATAATTTAATTACTTTAGTTTAGTTTTGCAGGTTATTATGGAGGCTAGTGTTAATATGCAATGATCTTTTAGTTGATAGGAAATGAACTTGCAAGTTCTTAGCTACTAACCATGTGTATAATTAGATGATAGTTAGATTTTTCATATGTTGAAATAGAGTTTAAAAACAGAGTAGTTAGTCTATGGTTTCTTTGACAAGCTTTGGTGGATGGATAGTTGTTAGTTTTAGTTTTCATTTTCAGTTTGATTATCTAATTGTTGTTTAGTTTTGCTTATCTAGTTGTTAGTTAGTTTGCTTATTTAATTTCTTGTCATATGTTGAAATAGAAATAGGATTTAATTTATGTTTTATGAGTATTTTCCATTTGCAATTTAATTCGTTAAAATAGAATTAGTTTAGTTTATTTCATGCAATTTCCTTTTCTAGATCCAGGTTGAAATTTTAATTTGAAGTTGATTATTGATTTTAGTTTTCAGTTATGAATCTAAGTAGTATGAATTTTCGTAATTAGCATAGAATGCAATTGAATTAAATAGAATAGTGTTTTTGTATTGTTGATGATTAATGCATAGATTGAATAATCACATGGATATGCAGGGTAGTTGATGTTGCTTCTATAATGGTTAAGTTCTCATTGGATTGTTTGATTCACACTTTTCACTTTGCTATCGAAGTCAATATTGAGTTTATCCCTCTTGAGTTATCGTTAGTTATTAAATTCCATCGTGATATTATAATACACCGTAGACATAACCATCAACACTATATTTGAGTTTTCTTGCTTTTGTAGATTAGAGAATAGTCCTCTTGCTTTGGTAGAATAAAAAATAGTTTTATTTCGTAGATTAAAGAGTAGTTGTTGATTACTTTTATTGTCATGATGCTTTGAATTTAGTAGGTTAATATTTCCTTTTATTAGAAGTAATTGTGAAGTTTAATTTAAGAATATAGTTCACTTGCTTATTAGCTTGATTAGTTGCTTATTGAGTAATATTGATTAGTTTACTTTTTGTAGAAGATATCATAGGTCAGTTAGTTGATTGCTTGCTTGTTACTTACTTTGATAGGGTAGTTGCTTGCTTGTTTATTTTCTTTGATAGGGTAGTTGCTTGCTTGTTTACTTGCTTTAATAGGATAGTTTCTTATTGAATTTGAGTAGGTTAATTAAAGTAGTTTGTTGTTGTTATTGATTATTAGGCAGGTAGTTTGTTTTTTCTTATTGTCATGATTAAGTTGGTTTTCTTTAAGTAGGGTTCTCATTTTCTTTCTTAGGACTACCCATAGATCCTTTGTTCAAAAGTTACTTAGGGTAAATAGTTTAAGTTTCTTAATAGGGTTTGATCATTAATAGCCTTTGCTTGAATAGATTAGTTCTCATATAGCCCATTTTCTTAGTTAGACTATACTACCTCTAGCCTTTCTGCCTTGGCACATATAGTGCTACAACTCTAATTTTACTTACCTCGGGTTGATAATTTAATTGAGGGGTTTTAGTGCGTTTTTAGTGCATATAGAACACCCATCAGGGATTAAAACCGAGGATGTTATATTCCCTTCCCCCTTATTTTTTCACTGTCCTCAGTGCACAACACCCTACATGTGTAATTTCATTTTACAATTATGTATCCCTAACCATTAATCAACACATAATCTCTCTAGCTCAAAATCACATAGGCATTCCAACTTAAACAAAATTGCATAGGCACTCTAGACCCACCACAAATACCTAGGCACTTTGACCCCCAAAAAAATCATATATACATAGGCATTTTGGCCCCAAAACGTAGATAGAAAGGCACCCTATCCCAAAACATATATATACATAGGCACTCTGGCCCAAAACATATACTTAAACCTCTAGAATTCTCCTACAACTATCTCGAATTCCAAAACTCTCTTCCTCTTGTGTTGCCCAACCCAAGGAATGTACCATTCGTTTATTAGGGCTAACATAAGGAATGTTCCCCCTTCACTGCTCACAGTCCTCCAGGCTACACCATTCGTTTATTAGGGTCTCTCTGGCACAAGTAACCAAGAATCTCACTATTAGGATATCAAGGGACTCACTGCTAGGAAGAAATACCAGGAATAACTAGGAACAACCTTATTGTTGCAGTGCAACTCACCCAAGAGTTCACTCTTCATGCCTAACAACCTAGTTCTTCGACAATGCAACTCACACAGGAGTTCACTCTTCAGGCCTGACAACCTAGTTCTTCTTTTTTTACTCACCCTCTAGGCTTAGGCATCCCTTTCACTTTTATGTATTTCCTCAGGCAATCCATAATTTTCCAAGGTGTTCTCACGAAGACGAATGCCAACTTGTTGCTACACTTCCACTAGAAATATATAACCTATAGAAACCATCACTTCTACATCATATGCATACAATCAATATGATACATCATCATACAATTTTCACTATAAAGTTTCAAATCTATTTTACACAGGAAAACAAAGTTTCCTAAACATGATTTTTCTACTCATAGTTGTTTTCCTCTTGTAGTAGTAGATATCAGTTTTTCATATGGGCTTAAATATCTTCCATAAAAAATACCATTTCCCCTGCAATTTTCTCAATTTTTAGGTAGCCAAACAAATTGTTAGCATATCATAACAATTTTCAATTATTAATTTCTCAAATCCGTTTATACAGGAAAATAAATATTCCCATGCATGAGATTTATGATCTTTATGTTTGGTTCTTGAAGCTATATATATTAGTCTTCCTTATGGGCTTACGTAATTTCCATATCCAAGGCCATTCTACCTGCAATTTCTTCAACTTTCAATCATCCAAACAAATTGTTAGCATATCATAACAATTTTCAATTATTAATTTCTGAAATATGTTTATATAGGAAAATAAATATTCCCACACATGAGATTTTTTCTCTTTATGTTTGGCTCTTGTAGTTGTATATATTAGTCTTTCTTATGGGTTTACATCATTGCCATATCCAAGACCATTCTACCTACAATTTCCTTAATTTTCTGGCAGCCAAACAAGATTGTTATCACTCATGCACATTTTTAATAGTTCATGAAATGATCTCAGAATTGTAATTTACCAGCAATTCAATCATTTCCATCCATTATTCACATTAAAATGGAATTCAACCATTAATAATATTATCTATAATGAAACTATCATTCATTGTACATGCATTACTAACACACACAACTTTTCATAATGCAATCAAACTTTACTAATAAATAAAACCAATGTGCCAATAATCATGGCCACATCCACGCAATGCATCCTTGCATTGGCCCTGGAATACCATATGTTCATGTCATGTATTTCACCATGTGATTTGGAAGGTATGGTCCAACCCTCAATACATCATCCAAACGCATCCCCAAAACCCATCCGATCATTTGGATACCTTCCTCTTCAACCCATACACAACACTAGGAACATCATCCCTTAGTGTTGTTCAGTGTAGGTGAAAACTTTGCAGTCCAAACATCAGTTATATAGGGGAAAACCCTTATGCAGTTGGATGGAACTATATTCTTTCCATATCCAATCTCATCAAGTCCTCACACATGACCATCGCTAATGGCATTCATTCCTACAACATGAGTAATGTCTCCTGACTTAACTTGGTTATGATCTAATAACCAACATAACACAATATGCAATTAAATTTCCCACAAATGCATTCAAGCAACATATAATATTTGCATACTCAAAGCCTCTTTCCTTCAATTCAAATATTGAGATTCGGCTGAAAAAATTATTACCTCAATTCCCTTCGGCATTTACACATCATAACAACCCCAAATGCATACTTGCATGGTTGTTATCAATTTACTTGATGTTTCATGATCAACTAGTACTTTGTAGAATCTCACAAGCTCCCTTCACCAACCTCTTAATCAAGATTTCCACCATCATCGTTTGTCTTCATATGGATGGATACCATAAGCAACAGTATCATCATGCTATAATATTTTTTCCTGGATACACAAGCCATCATTATCCATACTCATATATCATGACATCATTATTCACACATAGAAATAGACCATTCTCAGTCTACAAGCATGCCACATGCATTTTTAGGCATGTCCACATGTACAAATGCACATCACTATGCATTAAGAATTAATTTTATCATGCCTATTTCATGTACATACACTCTATCTTTATTGTATGCATCATGAATCAACTCCATCGTGCACTACAATCCATATCTATTTCAGATTTAATTCAACTATTTGGTTGTTGTTGATGGTTGTCCTTGAATTTCTTTAGAATGTTTCTACCCTGCGCGCTGTCATTCTACTCAATCATGCACTATTGGCCCCTATTCTAAGCCTTATGGCCAAGCCCCACTTGGCCATTCTGCATTTCCAGCCACTAGATCCACTAGTGTTGTCATCTCACAGGTGCTTCCTTTTATGCAGAGAAAACTTGTCCCAACGTATTTTGGCTATAATTCTCAATATCCATAGTGTTGTAACATGCACTACTCCAATTGAATATTAGCACTACAATCTAATTATCCACTCCCCATTTTCTTGACCCAACCGATCTTGAAATATCATTATCATTGATTGACATTTCAACATTCTAAAATATTATTTTATGCCATCTTTACTAGTATCTTTTGTTATCCATGTATTTTCTCAATTTTTAAATAACACTCTTTAATAATATGTATTGTTATCCTCTACTCTTCCTTAGATCTTTTCCAACCTTGCATCTTATGTTCTACAGATATGCACTTTCCTTTGCATCTCGTTGATGCTTCAGCCAACTATACAAGCTTGAACTGCTTCCATGTCCAATGGAATTTGGGATTAATCTGGGACCGACCCACACAATTCTCAATTGTGGAACCTTACCCCCTTTTAGAAATCCCTCACACACCACTCTCTGCTAGATTTCTCCTTTTCTTATTAATCAATGCCTTATTAAAAATCTCAACCTCTTTTTACCTTTCCAAGCTACTACACCTCATACGTGACTCTATACTAATGCATAGGTACTATAATGAGTTTCAATACACCTCCTTACCCAAAAATCACCCTGTCACTTAGATCTATCGTCTAGGAAATTTTCTCCAAAATTTGACATTATTAAATATTCCTATTGAGTAATCACATAGTTCATTGGAATCTAATTCCACTTTCTCCTGCAATTTAGGGAGAAACATAATTCTCCTCTAGCGAAATTAGACCCTATATCATGATATCCTCTGGATTACCTTTCCCATTACCATATTCATGCTTCAATATGATTTATGAGCCAAGTGTTATGACCTCCTTAAATTTCCATTCTACTCAATGGTGTCCTTCAAGTCCACCAAAAACCTTCCTTCTGATTCCATGAGAATTTTTTAGATCAAAACTAATTTATGAGTGAATATATGGATTCCCCTATCCAATATATTCCCAATGAATGCTTTGTTTCTCAATTCTGAGCACTGATCATAAGTTATAGGCAATTGAATATTGTCAATTTAACCCTTTTGTAAACCTGTTTCCATGGTGTAAATAATCTCAAACACCCAATTTTTCCACTCACAGAGGAAAACCTGTCAGGAACCAAGAACATTTTTCTACATGACATAGATAATAATTTTAACTTTTAATCCATATAAACTCTTATATTTTCAAACTGATGCTCTAGTCAAAATATGTAGCAATCTGAAAATGACAACTTTTCCTCTTTGGACTTTCTTCTGGCTTAGCAATTTTATCCTTGTTCACACATCCTTTCACCAATTCCTCTGGGGTTTTGATATAATATAAATTGGGTATTCCCATCACTACCTTTTGAATGATATATCACAATTTCACCCTTAACCAGGATTTGAACTGTTAGTTACGGCCTGTAGAAGTTTTTTATTGTTTTACATTTTTATCCCTATATGCTACATGTGTCTTCTTTCTCTTCCTGCACACTTTTACATACCTAGATTCCAAATATGGCTCCAAAACTATCTTCTATGGTTTAATATATTTCTATAGACTACTCATGTGCCCAAAATAGACTTATGATCTATGAGTTATGTCCTCCGGAACTAAACTAGTGCCGAAACTTTACCTTAACTGTTTCGGTTGTAACTTTCTCATACGAGCTCCGTTTTGCGAAAAAAAATAGCTTGTTGGAAAAATATCCTCAAGATATTTTATTTAATCTATAGAGACTCTAGTATCAACAATTAGAACTCTTAAAAAAAAAATTTAGTTCCTGTTGACGTTTGAATCTGTTAAGACTGAAATGACAACCTCACGAGGATATTTAATCCCCCTGCATTTTTTAAGAGGTGGTACTCCTCTGTAAATTTTTCAAATGTTTTAAAACATAAATTGTATTATGCCAACAAGAAAAACCCAAATCTTTATCGCTCAAATAAATTTAAAATATCATAAAATAAAACAGTTCTTGGGAAATGGACCATGAACCTTAAACATCACATTTGTTGGAAATTAATAAACTACAGAAAATAACAGAAACTCTCACATCCATCACAGTTTTAGATCTTTCTGATCACATTCAAAATAAAAAGGGAAAATGGTCCGCAGTGCAAGATAAATTTGAAAGAGTATTTATTATTGAGATAAAAAATAAGAGTTTGATAATTCAACTTCAAATATATTATACTCAAAACTCATAGTTACAAGACATAATCTAAATCAACTCCAAAATAGTTCTCTAGAATTTCTCAAAAATGATATGAGTCTTTTACAGTCTTATAAAATTAAATGCGTTCATCCACGAATGGATTGGGATTGGGGCTCCCGTGGACCATTAAATACATATGAGAAATATGAAGAATAAGATGGTAAAATGGAACAGGGCGTGAGCAACAAGATCTGGACAAAAGACAAAAAAGAAGTTATCAGAATTTGGTTGTATTCTTCCAATGAAAGAATGAATACAACTGGAAGAACTTTGAGAAATGAATAAAATGTGATCAGTATAGACTTACTATGATGGAATCTCTCCTTTTACTTTGATGTTGTCGGTGTCCTTTTATCCTCCTTGCCGACGATTTTCGGACCAATACTAACTCCGCTTTTTTATTTTCCTTGGTAATCTTGATTAGAGATTTTTTAAATCATGCTTCTAGTAATCCTTCATTGGAGACACATTTATCTCATGTTTAATTTTAACATCAAATAACTCACGTTCCAAATATTTTAAGTCATGTGAAATATTGTGAATTGATTCCTCGATATCTTGATTTTTGTTTGCATAATCTACTAGCCAATTTTCCATCTCTCTTTCATCATATTCAATTTACTATTGAAATTTTCAGCTGAAATGATTTTCAATATGTCCACGTGTTCTTAAAATTGTTGCTTCTTCATGAATATAGAATTCATGATTAATATTGATTCTTGTACTTCTCCGGTGTTTCCTACCAATTCTATATCTGTGGGTTTTCTGAATAACATTTCCTTTTTATTTACAATCTCATTGCAAGTGTGCATAATATACTTAAAATTGATTATCTTTTTGATCCAGAATGCTTTCAACTGTTTCATTATGGACGAAGAGGGAAAGTATTCTTCCCTTGTTTTAAGCTCAATCATTTTGGAAACTTTGATTACAAATGGTGTAACGACATCTTTGTAAAACCCTTCCTCATGTTTATAATCTTCTTGAAGGAATTCATTACAAGCATTTAATCAAGATCCAAAAGAAATAATATTACCAGATGCATCTCATGCCTCCATGATAAGTGACATTCTTCTTTTATATTTTCCTTAACAAATTTTCTTAAAGCCAATAACAAACTTGACAACCCCTTCAACTTCAAATTAGGTGTTCCTGTATTCGCAATAGCTAATGGGCTTGCAAGAATAGGGGGAGGCATCAAGGTGGATTCAAGTTATCTTACTTTTTCTTTCAATGTCCTAGGGGTATGTGAGGACATTGAGGTTTTCCTGATTGACTTTCCACATATCAGCATTCTCATGGACATAGTAGTGATAGACAGTCTATATGCTTGGGGGATGCTTTTATCTAGGTGCCGGTATACTTCTCTTGGGGGATTCCTTAGCATGGATATCACCCATGCACACATTCCTATGGGAGATGGAACTTTTCAGATACTATACAATTGAGAGAAAGCTGATAGACACGTGATGGATCCTGATGGTCCTAATTATGCCAGCGAATTTAATTATGATGTACTCCCACAGACCATTGAGTATGATCCATCTGAGTTAACTTTTATGCAAGAAGACTCCATAGACACACTTCCTCCATGGATAGATCAATACAAAGAAAAAATTGCAAAATACCATGGGAAGGAGCCAAGGTCTATCCAAATTTTGAATAAGGAAGGTGAGAAACATGAATAAATATCCAAAGACACATTCCACATAGAGCCTCCATGCGATAAGAATGCACCTTGCATCGATTTAAATGAACGAGGTCTTGTGCTCATGTGGTAAAAAAGAAAGGGCAAGCCCAGATATGACAAAGAAGACAACAATTCTTGGCTTGGCCCTTATATCATCAAGAAGAAGTTTGACAAAGAAAGGTACTATATGACAACATTATACTAGAGAAATATGCCACTACCAGTAGATGGGTCTCTTCTCCAATTGTTACGAGGAAAATCTCTCTATGGCATGGGGTAAACCACAACAGATGGAACGACATACAAAATCAACTCTAATCTCAAGTATGTTATATAAATGAAATGATAACAAGACAAGGCCAAGAGCTTACCTCTTCCGGATGTTCGATGAAGACCATCGTTGAGCACGCAACTCAAAGCTTTATACTTGTAACCTGTCTTCAAAAATCAAGATACGCAAGAATATGGTGATAATATATAATGTTAGCATATATATTAGCATGATCCATTAAAACTCATGACAAACACTCCCTTGGAATAATAATTCAAATATTTGCAAGATATCAATTGGACGAGAAAAGAGTATTCTATTAAAATAATAAACAAAATTATATAGGTGACAAAATTATGTAACGATGCATCTCAGAACTGAGAAACTAAGTCCCTCTAGCTGGTCCTCCACCACTTCAATCCTCCACCAAAAAAAATCTCATATAAAGGAGGCAATGAGGTTCTCCATGACAAGGAAGGAAGAGCTTGGGGGTTGAACAATGAGTTCATACTTTCAAGGATAAAGGGATGGAGACTCAATATGAAGTGAAATTTCTCCAAAGTATCTTTGCTCTCAAAGTTGAATTCTCTCCTGTTTTCCAAGGATTAGATATGGCTCAATTTAAATCCTTCAAATGGAACCGAAGGGCCGAGTTGGAGTGTTTCCAGTATGTGGAAGTTCAAGGATCATGGATCTCGTGACATGGCATGGAAACCTGACATAATTTTTAATTTTGAGCACCAAACCCGATGTACGCGGGTTGTAGTAGAGAAACCTGCATATACACATGTTTTCTAACTGATAGGGCATGTATATGTGGAAAAATCTTCTTTTTTAGATTTGGAAGGTAAAAAAGGGGACTTCAAGTATGCATAGGGAAATGGAACGGTCAGCCAAGAAAGTTGCATTGGGTGAGGCAAAATTTGTTGTAACACCAACCTCACATCTAGGTCACGTGACTTCTTCAGGGCCCGTGCCCCAGGTAAGTAGGTAAGTCATTTTGATTCCCTGTATTTTCATCTTGATTGCTCATACTAGTTTAGATGCATTTCATTTTCATTTTTCTTTACTTGCACTATTGATTTCATGCTTAGTTTAGAATTTTTGAAAAAATGTCAAAATTTTCTTTTCTAGATTAGTTGGTTTTGATTATGCTCATATTAGAACAAGGATGAGTAGGCCATCCTACGCTTGACAATTTGATTTTTCCTTGCAGGCACAGGTCTACCAGGAGATGTTGTGGTTCTTATGCACTCTACGACAAGCACATGTCCCCAAGTAGGAGCCATATGTTATCCCCATTTTGTGGATAACTAAGGAGATTACATCTTAAGGCCCTCAAGTTGTATATATGGAGTGTCGAGAGACCACATGACCAAAAATACCCTTTTTCACAGATGGGAATCCTACTCACCACCACATATGGTCATGGGTTTGCAGATGGCATCCACCACACCAGCTGGCTTTCAGAAGGAAGTGGGCCTTGCTCCGTGAGGTACAATTCATTATTATGGTGAGCATAATTTCAATATTTAAGCCATTTGATTATGTTGTATCTTAGATTTCTCTATATTTCATGATATTTTCTTGGACATTATGCCTTTTTCCCTGCTTCACCTTGGTGGTTGACATTGTTCCCTAGTAAGTGGTCTTCCTTGGGGATGGATTTGCTACTGGGAACTCCCTTAATGAGCCATCATACCATTCCCGAACATACTTACCACTTTCCATCATTATTCCCCTCCATTTCCTTATATCTTGGGATTTTAGGGTGTATTGACCCAAGAAGGGGTTTTCCCTCATTCTATGGGACGAAGGGGCTGAAGTCCCAGAGGGTTTGATGTTGGGTAAAATTTAAGAGACTTGTATAAACCTTCCATATGCTTCGCCCAAGGATCACCCAAGAAAGCAATGAAACAATTATCTTTGAGTAAAGGGGACCCACAATATAATAAAGAATGCTTAAAAGATTAGTTGAAGGATAGGAGGTCTCATCACAAGCTGGCCTATAATGTCCATGAATATCTAGTGGTATGACATAGCCATTATCTGGTCACCAAACTAGGGCAATGGCTCTTAGTTGCATAGCTAAGAGAAAGGAGGTCTCATCACGATCCATCCTTCTCATTTCCACTAGGTGTTTGCGGGTGACATTACCATCATCTAGTCACCATGCCAGGGAAGTGACCTTCAATCTCTCCTTATGATATATTGAAATAAAATACAAAAAATAAATATAAAAGGCAATTGATGGGCTTGGAAAAAGTTCATTGTGGATGAAGGTACCACACACCCTCTACAAAGGCATCCATGAATGAGACACTATGACCCCTTGTATGTCATGAGCCCTATTCCCATTGAGTCTTGACCCCAAACACTTCATCCACTTTACATGGATTAGAGAAGGATCTATTAGAAACTCTCATTGACCTAGGGAAATATCTACCCAATAGGACACCTCCTCAACCCTCCCATATTCAAGCTTGACAAGTCGCATAATGTCTTTGAGCAATTAATTGTTTGATATAGTGATCTTTGATGCACATGATTATATGGATTATTTATTGATTGGATTCACTTATCATGATGTTATGACTTCATATCCTTGGAGGGCATGCTCATTTGTCTTTGCAGGACATAGTTGGTGGACATTTTTGGGAGAACAAGCCTATCTTGGGCTTCCATGGGGCTACAAGCCCACAGGTTGGATGCCAAGGGCATGCATGCCGGATGAGAAATATCATACTTGGAAGGCCTTGATGATGACTTGGATGACATAGCTCAGCCCTCATTTACCGAACTATTTGTCTAGGAGGGGAAAGAAGTCCCCTTTTTTAGCTTGACGTCATGTTTGGGGGCCTAGGGCATGGTGGTGAGATGGTATGTATTGGTGCTTGGACGTTTTGAGGTTTTTGAGGCTTTGACCATGAAGGAAGAAATTTGGATGCTTTACATGTGGCTTTGGGAAGCCTTGCTACCTTCCTACATCACCAACGACCTTCTCCTAGTGCCAAAACATCCTCTAAAGGGGTGACATCCATGTAAATTAGGGTTTTATTTGTGCAAAAGTGAAATTTTAAACGAATTGTTTAATATTACTTTTTTAAGGGGAAAGATTAGGGTTGTTGACCCCTAATCTTGTGGCTTACCCCTTAATTTGTGGACAAGTCACCTTGGTGACATTTTTATAAATAAGTGATCATAATATCTCATTTTAATATAACTCTCCCTCATTGTGAGAAGTATTGGTGTGAAATTTTCGCTACACTAGGATCTATTTGTCTCTTGTGCACTTTTTTATGGCTATCTTGATGAATGGTTGATGGAGGAGTGAGGCACTAGCCTTGGATGGTGTTTTCTAGCTTTTATGGTGGATTACCTTGGCATCTCTCTTGATTTTGGTATGGTATTTTACTATTATGCTATCATTATTTTTCAATTAAAGGATTGTTGTGATAGGATCTAGGTGGTAAGTATAAGGGAATACACCTCCACCATATCCTTCATCATTTTATGCAAGGGTTTTCTAAGAGAAGTAGAAGGGTATACATCGTCTTAGCTTAAACCCTAGCTAGATAAAATTTACTTGGGAATTAAAAGGGATTACACCCCCAAGGAGGTAGCTTCTCTATCCCTTTATTCATTTGAATTCATTAACCCAATAGTAAAGTCACTATTCATATACCTTTTTCACTGGAGATATAAAATCATTGCCTTGGGAAACACATTTTTTTATCTTTTGAAAGGTTTCTTTCTTGAAGTTGGTTTGCCTCATTGAAAGGATTCTTCCCATACTAGGGCATACCCTCTCTCCCATTACTTTTATTTTTGTTACAAACCCTAACCTATAGCCATTAGGGCTTATCTAACCTAGATAAACTATTGTCCATAACTCCTAAACTAACCCTAGGCTAGCTCCTAAAATTTTCTCACTTACTCTACTAACTAGGGTGCATATTTTAAGCTATCTGTTGGCATATTTTGGTGGTGTAATTTGATGATATAAGTGACTGAAATATACATCCATAAGGCTGAAATTTCCTTCAGAAAATACATGTTTACAAAAGCCATCTTCTCTTGCCTCTTAAGTGCCATTTTTTATCCTATATTCATTGGTAATCTTGATGTTGATTTAATTAACTAGTTTATATCTTTGTATGATTATTTAGATGCTTTATTTTCTGATATAAATTGTCATATATTGTTGCAAATTAGGGACAACAATATTAACTTGTTGATCCATACTAACATATATCATTGCAAGTTGGATTTTCTTATGTCTTGGGTAGGTACAATCATCCAAACAAGTATTATACCTAGGGGGAAACAATCACTTGACTTACAAGGCATCTCTTTCCATTTTTAATTTCACTTAGACTTGACCTCTATGGGATTCACTTCCATTTCTCTCCATCTCCATCTCAATCCCCCTAGGGTCACTGGGATCGCCTCCCTAGAGTGACCTAGTCACCCTTGAAGTGTGAGACCTACATCGAGGTGACATTGGGTGTAGTATTCCCAAGTTGTAGCACTTGCTTTGTGGTTGGTTCAGGATTTTTCCAACCTACAACTTGCACTATAACAAAACCAAAATGGGTAAATAAAATATAATAAAAATACTTAACCCTGTTATCCCCCTCTCTCGTGGAATCATATCCCATATCTCTTTTTTCCTTGTTTGTCTTACAGTCAACAATGTATTTTATTAATATATGTATATATAAGTATTACATTTCCTAGGCACTTTGGCCCCTTTCTAAATTATCGACTCACCAACCTAATGTCACATTTACATAATACATTCTAGTTCATAGGGATTAAAATTGGGGTGTTACATCCCCCTCCCCTAATTTTGGCATTGTCCTTAGTGCACAACACCTTATCAATGTTCTTATAATTCTAGGTACTATGGTATTTAATCTACACAGGCAATCTAACCAATTGCTTATATACATAGGCATTCTGACCCAAAACATATATAATGATCTTCATAATTTATATTTCTAGCAGTAGTTCCAACCAACAATATCTCCTTCCCTATAAACCTTTACAACCCAAATAAATGAATCCCTTTCTCTTCCATGCAGTCCCTCGGGATATTCCACTTCTCTTTGGGGCTCCAATGCACTCATCCAGGAAGTTTCAGATTTGTGGTTCCAAGAACTCCAGTTGCAACAAGCCCGTTGGACTTTCTTTGTTCCATTCCCTTGGCATTGAGCTTGATTTCCTCCTAGTTCTCTTCTTTCTAAGATTCTAAATTCAATATTCAACATATCATATGTATTACACACATACAATTATCATGAGATATCATCATAACAAATTTCAATCATAAATTTCAAATATGTTTTATATAGGAAAACATAATTTCCAAGAATGAGCTTCTAGCTCCTAATTCGTTTGGCTCTTGTAGCAGTAGGAATCAATATTTATTATATATCACAGTAGTTCCATAGCCAAGGCCATTACTCCTACAATTTTCTCAACCTTCAATCAGCCAAACCAATTGTTATCATATCAAAACAATTTTTAATTTCTCAAATCTGTTTATATATAGGAAATAAAATTCCCCGGGCATGAGGATTTTGCTCATAATGTTTTTCTCTTGTAGCAACAAGAATTGGTCATATGTAGGGGCTTATATCCTTGCCACATCCAAGACCATTATCCCTACAATTTCCTCAACCTTGCATTCAACAAACTACTAGCATAACATAACAATTTGTAACTATTAATTTCTCAAATCTATTTTATACAGGAAAATAAATTTTTCAGGGATGAATTTTCTGCTCATAATGTTTGGCTTCTGCAAATGTAGATATTAGTCTTCCTTGTGGGCTTAAATACCTGTCATATCTAAACCATCCTACTTTCAATTTTCTCAATTTACACTCAGTGAAAACAGATTGTCAGTAATTATTAAATTATAGTTCCCAAAACTGTTTTATACAGGAAAATAAAAATTCCAAGCATGATCTTTTGTTCATAATGTTTGGATCTTCCAACAGTAGTGTTAAAATAATGTAACTGCAAAGTGTATTCTTATTATTATTTGATATATTATTCATTGGATCAATCCCCATTGTGGATTGACCATGTCGGCTATTATAAAAGGACCAAATCCCCTTTTGCGGATTGGTCATAATGTAATTGTAAAAGGCAAAAGAAGAAATCAGCCCCAGAATATATCAAGAGGCCCCGAAATATAATAAAGGTGGTTATAACCACCCCGTTTGAGAAGTCAGCCCTGC
>SNQJ01S0012138.1:46976-67258 GCA_010110895.2 Picea sitchensis
AAGGAAGTTTTGTTGGGTTTTCTTCCCCTAGAGGGTTTCCCAGGATAAATGTTGTGTCTCTTGCGATTGTGTATTTCTCAGTGATCTTGTATTATGCTATTGTTATCTATTGAAATGCAAAGAACTATAATAATGGCTTAAACATAAACAAGTAGAGGTCATTCTTATTTATGGGCTTACATTAATTCCATATCCAAGACCATTCCACCTGTGCAATTTTCCCAATTTATAATCACCCAAACGAATTGTCAGTATCTCATGTACAATATATATTTTTTCATGGAAACAATTACAAAAATTCACAAAGTGATCTCAGGATTGATTACAACAACAATTCAATCACTTCCATTAATCCAACTAGTAACTAGAATGAACCCATCATCCTCTACACATGTATTATCAACCAATATTTTCTTTCTTCTAGCCATCAATATTTCTATTACTTGGTTCCCTCAACAAATCTTTTATGTAATTCACCATTATGTAACTACTGTAACTTGCAAATTTATTGTTGCATTATCTAAAATCTCCAGAAGTGTTCTCAAATTCATGAGTTATCCATACTCACATCATTTCAGTTGTTAGCATAATCATTTCTATGCCATATATACATGTATTCACCAAAATGCATTCAATAATTTCTTTAATACCAGTTGTAACATTTTCAATAGATCCAAAAGGTGATCTCAGAATTGTAACAACAACAACTCAATCACCTTCAACTAGTATTCGTATTAAATATAGTAAAGGTATCCATCATTATGTGTTTTCATCACCACATGTTTTTCATAATGTAACAAATAATTACCAATAAAATAAAATAAAATCAAGGTGTCAATACCCATGGTCAAATCTACACAAGGCATCCTTGCATTGATGATCCGTCAGGATTTTTCGAAATGACTTATGGTTGAGTTTTTATTTGCATGAATTAATTGACCATTGGGAAACTTAACGAAAGAACGAGAAAAGAGAATGAATTATACAGCCATTAACATAATTGCAGATCTGAAATGCAATGAAAAACAGCAAACCATAATACACAGGTTGATAACGGAGTTTGACACAACTTTGCCTACGTCTCCGGGCCTTTTCTCTGTGGGGGAGGCTTCTTTATTTATGTTCAAAAGATTAATAGTACATATTTATAATGCCGAATGGCTTCTAGATTGATCTGGTCATGTTCTCCCAGATCTCTAGAATCTTGCACAACTTACGGCACGTGAAACGGATGTCCGGAGCTCTCAGAAATCGTCCGACAGCATCTCCTCCTCAATGGTCTCCCTGCCTCAAACTGGCTTTGACTTGGCTTGCCTCAACACTCCTCAGCATATCTGCTTTGAATGCTCTCAAAAGATGTCAAAAATCTGTCCCCATGGACTCAAATGGCCTTGGTTAAATAGTGGGGGAGTTGGTTATCCATCTCAACTTCCTCCACGAATTTAGCCTCTAAAAATGCCCAACGCCAAAATTGAGTTAATTACATTAAAAAATTCAAAAGTGGTTAAAACCACTTTTATAACTATATAATAGTTAAAAACCCATTTTAAAACTATATTGGACTTAAGCCCCTTTTACCAGTAGCACTTAAATGAAGGTCCGCTGGTTTATATGCTTGTACAGCGGCTAACCATGAGCTATCGCCGGAGCCACTAAAGCGCTAACGCACCCTATGGAAATTATGTTGAAAAGGCATGTCCACGGGCTATATTAACACAACCGTAACATGGCAACGTTGGTAATGGCATTTCATTGCCGGTTACATATAGCGTCATATGTTAACAAGCGTAGTTTTTCGACTTAACCGTATAAGTTTTGAATTCACATAGCATAATAGAACCGGGTGGGGCTAAATACTGGCGGAACCCGTCGAATATTACAATAGTTCAATTTAAAATATAATCAAAATCGGATACATAACAAGGGTACTTTCGTCGTGGGTCAGCGATTCCGGAGACTTGATCTGAAGCCGGATGGAGGAGGTTGAGTTTATCCCCAGACTAAAAGGAAACTTTACATAGCCCTCATTGGCTAAACTTGGGATGCCACGTGGCGGCGGGTGATTAGACCAGCGATGGCATCTTTCAACAATGCGTTGAATGCTGCGTGTTGATCTCTGATTAGATTACATGCATTAAGCCCGCGTCAACTTACGTGGAGCCATTACTCATCATCGTATACATCATACGCGTAGCCGGTCAAACAACACCCACATCATCAGCGATGACGTCATCGGGTGCCACGTGTCACCTCGGTGGTATGTGTCACTCGAGGACCAGGTGAAGTCGCGTAAAATGACAAATCAGCTTGACATGTGTCATGCTCTGGAGCCACCACGTGTCACCTATACAGACCAATACCCGCGTGTCGTACCGGACCTTCCACATGTATGGACTGACACATTATCTTTATTACGGACTGTACGGGCGATCACCAGTCTGACATCCATTTTACTGCGTTTGGCTTGGCCCGGATAGAATGTGATATCTTCTCCATACGGACTCCGGTTTGACAAAAAAATTATACCAGCGGAATCAGGAAGACGAGACAAAAAAAATGGTGTTGGTTTCGTCGGATTCAGGAGCACTTTAATTTTTGAGCATTTTCATGCAGCGACCGAATCCGTTGGTTCTCTACAATAAGACCTTTTGGTCCCCAAAGGAATTCTTGATGATCAACAAACTTCGGGATAGACGCCCGGCATATAAATCTCTGAACTTCGTCCGCAATACACCTATCTCATCCACTGCGATTATGCAGTAACACAATCAAATGGCCAGCGGTGTATTAGCCATTGCAACATAAAACATCTTACTTGAAGCTACACTATCATCCCATGTAAGAAACATGTCATAGCCAGCGATTATTAAAGAGGCTTTAAATGAAGTGATATACTTTGAATGTCGCGACATGAGCTTATCTTATGAAGCAACTTGTGATTGACTTTCCGAATTTCAACAACCATATCTTGTTCTTGCTTAAGATCAATTACTTCATTTGAAACAACTACATTTGTTAACCGTTCCCCTGTTTGAAGTGTTTCCTTAATACGATGAGCATGAACCACATAATCATGACTGCTTTGTGGTGATATTGATTCTTTGTTCTGTAGAAGATTGCCTTCTGATCAAATAAGTATGGACTACATAAAATCATTCCACATTCTCTTTACGACACAACATCACAAGTTACTTAAGTCATACTTAGATGGGGTGCAAATTTGATTCTACTGTTTGTTATGTGCATTTGATGATGAATGCTCATCCATTTAAGTGTGTAAGGCCTATGATGCATTTGTGTTTTAATCCCAATTTCTTAACTAACTCTTATGAGATTAAGTTAGATTGAGACCCACTATCAATGCGCGATGTCTACATGGTATGATTTAAATGAAACAACTTGCTTCTCTGATCAACATCTTCGCATGTTTACACATCATACCAACCAATGAGATCTTTCCTCCAGTCGATCCCAATTCTCGCGGTTTTGATGTTGTCATTCATTTCGCGTTCCGCACTTCCTTTGAACCAGCACGGTCTCTTCTCGGGATGCAGCTGCCAACATTTCTCCTCATCATGTCCTTCTTCTTGCAATGCTTTAGAGAAGGATTTCCTTCCTTCTTTGACAACGCATTTGCCTTCCTTCCATTGACATGCTATTTCTTCTTGTCCTCTTTTCATGTTGGTCCCGAAGCACACCTTCTGCTTCAATATCGTGGCTTGAACAAAAACCTCGCCCGAGGTTAGTGGGTCCAAACATGGCGGTGTTTCCTAATATGCCTGAGAACTGGCAAACCTCCTATATACTTCATAGGGTTTCTTGTGTTTGCAAAGAAACACTTATGAAGTATATAAAAGGTTTACCCGCACATATTCGTAACACTGTATTCTTGCATTGTTTGTCCTTTTTATTAGTTTTAAATTGCCATTCAATTATTTGTTTTTCTTTATAACCCAAAGGATAAGCTTGTTTCCCTGGTGGAGAAAGAAACACTTCACATGATGGAAATACATTACCCACATTTTATGTTCCTTTTTTGCAGCTTGCTCTGCCACGGATAAGAGTTATTTTGCAAGTCTCAACGATACCAACTGGATTTGTGTGACCTCCTGCTTGATCTGTTTCACCGCTGCGGTATACCTCATACGCACGATCCGGTTATCGGAAATGCCATTTACTTCACCATCATATATGGGCAACTCAAATTTACATCAAGTTTTATTAATGGCATTTCATGTTTATTTTTATTAACATTTTTAACACTAGATTTAGAACTTGAACTTGAAGAAGGAGGGGATGATGGAAGTGGAAGGAGGAATGCGAGGCTGGTCTCTTCCTCTTCACTTTTTTCCTTTTGAAGAATTACCCAAAACTGGTGGCTTCCATTCCAAGTAATCTTAGTACAAAACTTGCCATCTCCGACATGGAAAAGAATGTTTTACGGAAATCTTTTCTCATCTTGAAATCCCTTCTTCCGATGCCATCTTCATTTGTGAGCATCTCTTCTCAATCAATTAATGGATTCTGCTGCCCGGCTGCCGTCGTATTCCTGCAATTTGTAGCTTTTCTTTTTGGTTAACGCAAAAATCAAATCAAGCGTCCATTAACAAATACCACTTGATCAGATTGGGATTTTTGAAGCAGCATGGTTGAGTTTTATTTGCATGTATTAATTGACCATTGGGAACTTAACGAAAGAACGAGAGAAGAGAATGAATTATACAGCCATTAACATAATTTCAGATCTGAAATGCAATGAAAACAACAAACCATAATTCCAATATTGTTAATGGAGTTTGGCATAAGTTTTCCTACGTCTCCGGACCTTTTCTTTGTGGGGGAGGCTTCTTTATTTCGTTCAAAAGCAATACATTTACAATGCCAAATGTCTTCTAGACTGATCTGGTCATGTTAGCCCAGATCTCTAGAATCTTATGCACAACTACGGTACGATGAAACGGACGTCTGGAGCTCTCATAAATGGTCCGATAGCATCTCGTCCTCAACGGTTGCTCTGCCTCAAACCGGCTTTGACTTGGCTTGCCTCAATCTACGCTCTGAAATTGATCTCAAAAGTTGTCCTTGGCCTCAAAATGGCCTTGGTTAAATAGTGGGGAGTTGGTTATCCATCTCCAACCTCCTCCACAAATTTAGATAAAATGTAATTAACCCTTAAAAATGGATTAATTGCATTAAAAAATTCAAAAGTGGTTAAAACCCACTTTATAACTATATTATAGTTAAAGCCCCATTTTAAAACTAATTGAGACTTAAGCTGTACTGAGCAGCAGCATAAATGAAAGGTCCATGGTTTATATGTGGCCCTTTGCTCCCAGCAGATCTCTGGCGATAGACCACCAAGCATAGCACCGATTAAATATGTTGAAAAGGCATGTCCACGGGCTATATTAACACAACCGTAACATAACCGTAACCGTTGGTGGTAACCGCGCGCATTTCATTAACGGTTACATATATGGTCATATGTTAACAAACAATGTAACCGTGGGTTTTCAAACTTAACTCTGCGCGCAAAGTTTTTGGTCACATAGCATAATAGAACCACGGGCCGGGGCTAACCCGTAGACCGTCGGGCAATATTACAATAGTTTCAATTTTAAATATAATCAAATCCGAATACATAACAAGTACCGTCGTGGTCCAGCGGTGGAGACTTGTCTGAGAGCCGGATGGAGGTCGGTTGAATCGGGCCCCAAAATTTTACATAGCCCTCATTGGCTAAACCAGGGTTGCCACGTGGAAGCCCGTGACTAGGCTGCGTGGCACCTTTTCAACCAATCGTTGAATGCCACGTGTTGGTCTCTGATTCGTCCACATTTGCCGCCATGTCAACTGCCACGTCAAAATCCATACACTCTGTCATCAGGTACTTACATCATCGTCATTAAGCCCGGTCGGTGATTGCACATCATCGTGGCGTCATCGCGTTGCCGCGTGTCGCCGCTCGGTCATCTGTCGTACGCCCAGTCAGCAGTGCCACATCATCCGCTGGCGTCATCCGTGCCACGTGTCACCCTTCCAGTGGTGACACGTGTCACTCCAGGATTGGTCCAAGTGCGCGCCAAAAATGCCAAATCAGCCTGCCACGTGTCACGCTCTGGAGCCGCCACGTGTCCTGTAGGGAATCTGCCACATGTCATCGTACGGACCTTCCACATGTCCTGTATGGACTGACACGTGTCTTGTACGGACTATACGGACAGGTACAGTCAGCATCCAAAATTTTCCTGTTTGACTTGGCGGACAGAATGCGATATCTTCTCCATACGGACTCTGTTTGACAAAAAAATTATACCACCGGAATCAGGAAGACGAGACGGACGCAATGGTGTTGGTTTCGTCGGATTCTGAGCACTTTCATTTTTGAGCATTTTCATGCCCTGACAGGCTTCTGAATCCGATTTCGGATCAATTGACCACAAAATACCACATAATTATATCATTCATTCCACCATGTTGAGCTGGAAGGTCTAGCCAATGCCTCAACGCATCATATGAACTCTTTCCAATATTGCTTTCCTGACTATTTGGATACCCTCATCTTCAACCCATACACAACACAAGGAAACATAATTCCTAAGTGTTCTTCAGTGTTGGCAAAGAAGTTGCAGTCTAAACATCATCTATACAGGGGAAACCATTGAGCACTCACATAATGTTATATCCTTTCCATATCCAACCATATCATGGTCTCACACATGACTATCCCTATGTCTATTCATTGTTATAGAAGGAGTATGTCTCATGAATTAACTCGGTTATGATCCCATAACTAATCATAACACAATACACAAGTAAATTTTATCTAAATAAAATCTAGAATCAACAACATTTATATACTCTAGGCCCTCGACCATTACATATCAATTTAAATCTTGAAAAAATAACTAAGGGAATTATTACCTCAATTCCCCTCATCATTGGAAGCAATCAAATGCATACATGCATGGTTATTATCAACCTACTTGATGCTACCTGATTAGTTGGTATTTGTAGAATCTATGAGGCTTCCTCCTCCATCCTTTTGATCACCATTCCTACCACCCTCATGGGTCTTCACACAAATGGAAGTCATAAGAAACAAAAACATCATCCACCTCTTTAACCATGCTATATCATTTTTCCTGAATATATAATCCATCATTAGTAATACTCAATTAACATAACATTATTGCATAATAACATACTATTCTAAGTCCACAAGCATGCCATATGCATATTTAAGCATGTACATATGCACAAATTCACATCCATATGCACCAAACACTCACTATACACATGCCGACTAATGTGTATGCATTCTAACCTCATTGTATGCATCATGTACTCTAGTGCATATCTGTTTCAGTTCACTTATTAATTATTTATTTATTTATGTTGTAGTTGGTTGTCCTTGAATTTCTTCAGATCCTTGCTACCTTGTGTTCTCCCATTCTTCTCATTTGCATTATTGTTCCCTGGTCTGAACACTTTCAATCCAAGTTCTACTTGGCCATTCTGCAATCCGGCCAATGTGTTATATTTGCAACAAATTCTCTTAGGTATTCATACCCAAAATTTACCTTTATGAAACACTACAACACCTTGGAATGAGGTATCTCACAACATTGCATCCCTCTACTATCACAACATCATTGAATTAACTTACCTGTAATCATTTTGCATCCTTGCTATTACTTTGATTTTTCCATTAGATTACTTCATTTAACAATTCCTGCCTTTCTCACTCAAGACCATTCTGTAACATACCCAACCACCCACAAGTCGGGGTATGCTACCTTCAAGCCCTCCCTTGGACTTCTTTCTCTTACAGATACCTTTTAAAATTTAAGGATGCATAAAAGAAAAGACTTTAACGACATGCACAACAATATCCAACAAGCATGCATAGTCTAAAGATTCAATTAAACGATAATTAAATATACACAACGAAAATACATTCATATACATGTAAATGAAACCATAACAAAGAGAACTTATCTTTAGGAAACATGACACCAACTGGTTGCAGACCATTGAAGTTCCACCCAACCGTAAACAACAATGTTCCAAATCTCAACAGGAGTGTCACCCCCGAACCAGGGCTATGAATCCAGAAGGATGGTTCCAGAGTGTTACTTGGCTTCCCAAACCAGTTAGCACCCAAGATCTCATAGGCTTCCTAGTTCTCACAACAATCCAAGTACATCTCTCTTCTACCCAGCTTGCACCACCTGATAGAATGGACCTCCACCCTTCTCTGCCATGCAGTCCCTCAGACAGTCCTTCTACTTAATTTGGGCTCCAGCGCAACTAGTCCAAAATATCAATGTTGGAACTCTCAGGACTCACAGCTGTGAGAAACAATAGACACATGCCAACGCATCTCAGACATGCAGCCTCAGGTCATGGATGGATCACACCAGCGACCACTACAACCAACTATCTCGTGGCTAATCTTCAGTAGTTCGGCTCCCTTTCCCCGAGCCAAGACGTGGCTAACAGATGGATCAATGAAAGGGTAAGTGGGTGCATGGATGTGCGTGCATGAAAGTGCGTGAGGGATAGAATGGTGCGAATGAAAAATTGAAGGAGCAAACGAGCCAATGACCAACCCCCCCATCAGACCAAAGGTAGGTTTAAGTAAATTCGTGGGGAAATCAAGAACCTCCTGGCCTTCCCCAAGAAGCTCACGTAATCGATCCCCTCCCTTAGAAAAAAAGGGGTAATTAGAATAGGAGTAAACACTTATCCCCTCAATTCCCCTCTCTTGTGGAATCATATCCCTCTATAACTCTAGTCCTTGTCCGTCTAGTAGCCAACCATGTATTTATTATTAATAATGATAAAAACATTACATGTCTTGGGCACACTGGCCTCTTAATAATTGTTTGGGCACTCTGGCCTCTCAACATTGTAACAATACATTATTTAAAATGGGGGTTCAAAACCTGGGGTGTTACATCCCCTCCATGTTATTTTGGCACTATCCTCAGTCCATATACAAAAATAGAGATCAAAATCTCAAATATATTCAAAAAGCTGCGGGTACTCTGCCCACATGGAATCTTCATGCTCCCAGGTAGCATCTTCAAGACCATAGAAGGTCCACTGAACTTTTACCAACTCTATAACTCGATTCCGGAGCATTTTGACTTTTCTGTCCAATACCTGCACTGGTTGAACCTGAAAATCTCCCTCTGTCTCTACCTAAATCAGATGCCAATCAATAACATGGTTAGGATCATGTACATATTTATTTAGTAAATAGACATGAAATACATTATGCACATTCATGGAAGCAGGCAATGCAATCATGTATGAAATTGGCCCTATTCTGTCCAATATTTCAAATGGACCACAGAATTTGGTTGCCAGCTTCGTACAACTACCCAATTTCAAAGAAATTTTCTTGGGCTTCACTTTCAAAAGTACATGCTCCCCTACTTTAAACTCTCTAGCTATCTGGTTCTTGTCTGCATAAACTTTCTATCTATCCTAAGCTGCCTTCAAATTCTGCTTGATCTTGACCACCTGGTCTTCCATGTCCTTAAGCAACTCTAGCCCAAGTACCACTCTATCTGCTGGGTTGTCCCAGCTTACTAGAGTATTGCATTTCCTACTATACAAGGCTTCAAATGGGCTCATTCTCAATGAATCTTGATACCCATTATTACATGCAAACTCAACCAAGTGTAAGTAATCTTCCCACTTAGATGGCTTATCCATCACATACATTCTCAGCATGTCTTCAATTATTCGATTGACTCTCTCTATTTTCCCATCTGTCTAGGGATGATATGTTGTGCTAAAGTTTAGATTTGTGCCAAATCCTTTAAACAATCCCCTCCATAAATTGGAGGTAAAATTTGTATCTCTATCCGAAACAATTTTCCTAGGTATCCCATGCAACCTATCAATTTCCTTCATGAAAATTTATGCAATATTATCCATTGTATTCGTTGTCTTCACAGGCACAAAATGAGTGGCCTTTGTTAATTTTTCAACCACAACCATGATCGAATCATGTTTCTTATTCATTCTTGGTAATCATGTGATGAAATCCATGGTGATCACTTCCCATTTCTTCTTTGGAATTGGCAATGGTTGCAACAAACCCGCTGGGTGCCTATGCTCAGCCTTTACCTTCTGACATTCCATACATCGAGCGATGTAATCAGCAACATCCTTCTTCATTCCTGGACAAAAGAACTGGATTCTTACTGCTGTAATTATTTTCTGGTAATCGAGATGTCCAGAATAAGGAACATCATGCATTTCCTTCAGTACAAAATTCCTCATTTCTCTAGAACTAGGAACATAGAGTCTATTTTTATGCATGAGTAATCCATCTTCCTTTATTTCATACTCCTTTATTTTCAGCTGTACATCTCCTTGCTATAAATTTTCCTTTACCTGTAGGTAACGTTGGTCTGTAACAAGACCATTTAAAATTATGTTCTTCAAGTCTGACTGATGCATATTGACAACAATAACATGCATGAGATTCACTCCTCTACTAAGTGCATTGACAAATTTATTCTCCTTTCCCTTGATATGCTTGATATCGAATTCATATTCACTTAGAAATTCCAGCCATCTTGTTTTCCTAGCATTCAAGGTCGGTTGTTCAAAAATATACTTCAGGGCAATGTGGTCTGTCCTTAATTCGAATTTCTTCCCCATGAGATAATCCCTCCACATCCTCAAGGCATGAACAATGGCAACAAGTTCTAAGTCTTGGGGGGCATAGTTCCTCTCATGTTCCTTAAGCTTTATGGACTCATATCCAATGACATGTCCATTTTGTGTGAGGACTCCCCCAAGTCCTTCCTTACATGCGTCTGTACATACCACAAAACTTTCATTTGGGTCAGCAATCTTTAACACAGGTGCACTAGTAAGTAATTCCTTCAACAGATTAAAATTATTTTCACACTTGAGTGTCCATTCAAATTTAGTTCCCTTCTTTTGCAAAGAAGTGACGGGATGAGAAATCTTAGAGAACCCTACTATGAACCTTCTGTAGTAGCCAACTAATCCCATAAAAGATCTGACGTCTGACACATTTATGGGTGTTGGCCATCCTCTAATGGCTTCGATCTTCTCTGGATCTATTGCTATGCCCCGCTCTGAAATAATGTGTCCCAAGTAATGGATCTTCTTTTGATAAAAAGAATACTTACTCAACTTGGCATACAACTGATGTTCTCTCAGTACTTGCAACACCAGTCTTAAGTGATGTTCATGCTCCTCTTCAGACTTATAATAGATAAGTATGTCATCCAGGAATACTATGACAAACTTATCCAAATAATTCTTGAATATGCCATTCATTAAGCACATGAATACAACTGGTGCATTGGTCAATCCAAAAAGCACCACTACAAATTCATAATGCCCATACCTAGTCCTAAAGGTTGTCTTATGAATGTCTTCTTCCTTGATTCTTACCTGATGGTATCCTGCCCTCAGGTCAATCTTTGAGAATATATTTTCTCCTCTTATCTGATCAAAGAGGTCATCAATTCGGGGTAGAGGATACTTGTTCTTTATAGTGTACTTGTTCAGCTGTCGGAAGTCAATACACAGCCTCGAGGTTCCATCCTTCTTTTTGACAAAAAGTATTGGTGCTCCCCAAGGTGAAACACCTGGACGTATGTACCCTTTCTTCAACAATTCCTCCAACTACATTTGTAATTATTTTAACTCTGGTGTGCTCATTATGTAAGGTGTTTTTGACACCGGGGCAGCTCCTGGCACTAAATCAATTGAGAAATCTATCTCCCTTCTTGGTGGCAATCTGGGTATTTCTTGGAATACATCTTCAAATTCCTGTAGTACCGAGAAATCTTCAAGGATTGGCCCTTTTGTATTATCCATCTCTTCCACATGAGCTTCATACAATTGACATCCTTTCCTAAAACATATTTTTAGCTGTAAGTCTGAAATCTCCCTTATAGAGATGGGTCTTGGAACTCCTTTCATAGTGCTCTGTTCTCCATTTCCATCAAGACATGTAAATGTCTTGTTATGACAATCTAGAACAACATGATGCTTGTCCAACCAATCCATTCCAATCATAATATCATAAGACCCCAATGGTATAATATTTAGATCAATACTAGTATTCACACCATTAAGACTTATGGAACAACTTCTGACCATATCATGGATTCTTCTTTTGGTCCTAGTGGCTAACTGAACCAAACTTGTTTTTCCAAGTTTAATTCTCTCCAAATGTAATCTATCCACTATCTTAGGACCAATGTAGCAATGAATTTCTCCTGAATCAATCAAAATAGCAACAGGTTTATTTATGATCTTACCTTCCACCTCGATCATATTGGACTGATACTCTGCTTGTCAATCATCTAAAGATGCATAGATTCATCCCATATCTTCGACTGTTGTAGCCTCTTGGATGTTGTGCACAGTCTTCACTCTGTCCTTTCTGTGTGGGAAATCCTTGTACAGATGATCTTCCTTGCATCCCCAACATTGGATTGGTGGTCTTCCCCTTTTTCCCAAGGAATCTTCTTTCTTGAAATCCCCCTTAGCATACTGATCTTGATGATTTCTATTAGTCTCATTCCTATTGAATGGAGGTTTGAATCCTTTCCTCCTTTAATCAGACTTCGCATTTTTCTTGTCCTTCCAATATTTCTGCAGAGATTCTCTTCCCTTTCCTTGCTAATACATGTATTTATCCTTCCTGATAGCTTCATTCAAGGTCTTGGGTTCATCATATTTGATATTTTCCTTATAAAAGGCTAGCAGTACACTCAGAAATCTTTGTATTTTTACTTTCTCATCACCAATGAACCTGACATACTTTAACAATCCCAAGAACTTCTTCTTGTACTCTTCCATAGTCATGCTTCCCAACCTAAGTTCAAAGAACTCCTGCATTTTCTTGTCATAGAAATTCTCTGAGAGGTACTCCTTCTGGAAGTACTTCTTGAACTGCTTCCAAGTGATCCCACTTTCATTAATGTGCTCCACTTGCTTCAGTTGGTCCCACCACATTGCAACTTTCCCATGTAAATGGTAGGTGGAAATCTTCGCTTCCAGGTTGGACGAATAGTTATGCAATTGAAAATATCTCCAGATTCCAAGAAACCATACTTCAGCATCATCTCCCCTTTCTCTTTCACCATCAAAGGAAGGTGGCTTGAGCTTCCTCAACTCTCCTTGAAAAATATATATCTCTTGTTTCCTTCTTTGGTGTATGAAAGGAGACACCTCTGGACTGCTTACGGGATCTTCCGATGCATAAAACTTTATTTCTGAGTAAGGAGGTGAGTGGTGTCCATGATCTTTGCTAGCACTTCTAGAATAACCATCTCTTCCATGATCATTCCCTATTTCATGGCACCTGCCTTCTTCCTCTCATCTTCAGTTTGATCCCTTCTTCATTTGTCTCTGCAATTGATTTAAGCTCTGCAACACTCGAGCATTTATCTGACTTTTCTCTCTCATCAGTCTCTCATTGTCTGCTTTGTAGCTCTGTACTTCCATATTTAGGCTTATTACTATTTCTATTAACATTTCATGTTCTCCTTTTCCCTTGCGTCCATTGGAATCTGCCTTTGCATTACCAACTCTGGTATTATGGCCTTCGGCCTCCTTATCATGACTGGAGGCTCCCTTGCCTTCTTCCATTTCCTTAATACACATCCTGAGATGATGTACTTAAGACCCTTAATTCTACAAAATGTGAAAGCGACCATTTTGTTAGAATTATGCATATGATAAACAAAATTGTTAAACCATGCTACAAGTCTCTTTCTTCCTCTTTTTTTGTTCATGGAAATCATATCCCCATTCTCCAAAAATAACATTGTCTTCTTATCCTCGGCCAACACAGAACTCATCCTGCGCAGGCGCTTCCATCAAACCACCTTCCCAGGTGACCACGACTAGAAACCGTGGCTAAATCCTTCCTTAGCACCTTTCTGTCTCGAAGACAACCAATTCTTCCCTTAGCCCTCCTTCCCTCAACTCTCAATCTGCATATGACCATGGCCACAACCCTGCGCTTAGCTAAAAAAGCGCTTGTCTAGAGCTTCAGGACTTAGGAACTTTCAACCAGGGCCGGATCAACGATCCTCGTCCTCTTTCACAATCAACGAATGAGATCCACTTCGGGACTCCGTGCTTCAGGAGTCTCAACTTTCCTCGCTTGCCTCCTCCCATAACTCTTTTACCCGGAGTTCATGATCTTCCAATGGGTGTCCTCCCATAGATCAATGACTGTGAATCACTTCAGCTCTTCGGGCTTCGAAAGTTTCAAACTTTCCTCCTGCACTTTCTCCCGGAGTTCTTTCACCCGAAGTCGACAATCCTTCGATGTGTGTCTTCTGGAATCAACGGTCGATATGTACTCCGACCTTCAATATTTTTCGACCCAACTCAACCTCTCACATCTTTCCCCTCTAGAGTGACCAGTTTCCCAACTACATGATCTATCGCCACGTGGTGAAATACTGGAAGCGGACATGTGGCCCAATCAGGCAGGTGACATGTGTCACTTTCTATTTGACCTTTCAATACTCGAAATGATCAAGACTTATTGACACGTGGCACACATTCCATGTGTCCACATCATCCCAGGTGACGTCCGCAAGACACGTCACTTTGGAAATTTTGGGGTCCACATCACCTCCTGGTGGCATCATTGTGCCCCATCACTTCAGATCTTTGGGCTTTGGGACTTTGGGAGTTTCCATGGTAGCACACTTCCAATTCTCTCAAACTTCACATTCCTGAACTGGCCAAGCTGCCGCCATGTCCTCCTAGATTGGATGACTAAGATTCATTTCGGGTCTTCACCCAAAGTCCACGGATCTGCACCACGTGTCCTCCTTAATCTGACGGTTGTAATGTCTTCAGGTCTCCGAACTTTGAAAATATCAAATTTCAAAACTTATCTAGCCCCACTGGATTTTATCTGAAGCCATGGATCTGGTGACATGTGGCTCTCGATAGATGAATGGCTGAGATCCTCTCGGATGATCGAACGGTCGAGATTTACTTTGTCTCTCCAGCTCTCCGGGCTTCGAGAGTCTCAAATCTCAACTGAAAACCTCTAGAACAGATTCCTCCAGAGTTACTAATCTGCTGACACGTAACCTCTTGGCGATCAATGGTCAGGATCTACTTTGGACAATCCTACAGTCGACATTTACTTTGGGTCTCCGGCTCTCCGGGCTTCGGGAGTTTCAACTCTCAACTTCTCCTCGCTCGCTCTTTCCCGGAGTGCTTTCACCTGGAGCACACGATCGGTTGATGCGTGTCCTCTCTAATCCAACGATCCCGGATGTCTCTTGATCCTACAGTGGCGATCACTCCCGAATTCGAAGGGGATGGTCATGATCCTTCGAACTCCTTACACGAGTCTCTGACGTTCTATCTCCCATGGAGATTCTACAACATCATTCCTCCTTAGCTTTTCAACTCCACGATCAGAGTTCGATATTGACCCCAAGACTCTGACCAACAGACCCAGCCCATACCAGCCCGGTGTTTCAACCAGAAGCTCTGATACCAAACTGCAACATACCCAGCCACCCACAGGCTGGGGTACGCTACCTTCAAGCCCGCCCTTGGACTTCTTTCTCTTACAGATACCTTTTAAAATTTAAATATGCATAAAAGAAAATACTTTAATGACATGCACAACAATATCTAACAAGCATGCATAGTCTAAAGATTCAATTAAACGATAATTAAATATACATAGCGGAAATACATTCATATACATGTAAATGAAACCATAACAGATAACACTTATCTTTATGAAAGATGACACCAACTGGCTGCAGTCCAAGGATGTTCCACCCAACCGTAGACACTATTATTCCAAATCTCAACAGGAGCGTCACCCCCGAGCCAGGGCTATGAATCCACAAGGACGGTTCTAGAGTGTTACTTGGCTTCCCAAACCAGACAACACCCAAACTCTCACAAGATTCCCAGCTCTCACAACAATCCAATTACCCATATCTCTTCTACCCAGCTTGCACCACCTGAGAGAATGGACCTGACCCTTCTCTGCCATGCAGTCCCTCAAGAAATCCTTCTCCTTAATTCAGGCTCGAGCGCAACTGGTCAAAAATCTCAATGCTGGAACTCTCAGGACTCGCAGCTGTGAGAAAGGTTGGACACAGGCCAACACATCTCAAACATGCGGCCTCAGGTCACGGATGGATCATACTAGCGACCACTACAACCAACTATCCCATGGATAATATTCAACAGTTTGGTTCCCTTTCCCATAGCCAAGACGCGGATGACGGATGGATCAATGAACGAGTAAGTGGGTGCATGGAGGTGCGTGCATGAAAGTGTGTGAGATATAGAATTGTGTGAATGAAAAAGTGAAGGAGAAAATAAGCCAACGACCAACCCCCCAATCAAACCAGAGGTGGGTTTAAGTAACTTCGTTGGGAAATCAAGAACCTCCTAGCCTTCCCCAAGAAGTTCGCGTAACCGATCCCCTCCCTTAGACAAAAAGGGGTAATTAGAATAGGAATAAACAATTAGCCCCTCAATCCCCCTCTCTTGTGGAATCATATCCCCCTATAACTCTAGTCCTTGTCTGTCTAGCAGCCAACCATGTATTTATCATTAATAATGATAAAAACATTACATGTCTTGGGTACACTGGCCTCTTAATAATTGTTTGGGCACTCTGGCCTCTTAACATTGTAACAATACATTATTTAAAATGGGGGTTCAAAACCTGGGGTGTTACACATTCCCAATGGAATTTTATTTTCATTCACTGGAACTTTTAAGTGAAATAGCCTCAATTATTCTATCTCAAATTTCTCTGCATTGGTATCCCGCTTCCACTGTGAACTATGATATCATAAGTGGCTTTCTTGTTCTAAGTAATTTTAGAAAAGGTAGCTAATTCATAGCTAGAAAATCGTTCTCAACCACTCCTATGCTTGAAACATAAAGATGATTCACACCTCACCTTCTAAGTTATGTGTTCTCTTTCACATCAATGTTTTGCAACTATCTACACATCTCTACCTACAAGGCTATGCATTTTTAATTTTTCATTCTAAGCCCATTAATGAAATTATTCACCTGCTGGCTTCATGTCCTATGTGAGGATTATTTTTGTTGTATCAACAATTCATTCAAATTCTATAACAATTGAATAATAATTCTTTAGTTTCACTCTTCTTGAGTTCTTTATCGATTTTTCATTACTTGCCCTGTAGATTTTTATTATCTCAACCCACTTCTACATGTTTTGTCATGCTTCCATGAATCTGATATCCAATCCTATGCTTAAATTTATCCTATTATACCTCTAATTCTGCAAAATGTGTAAGCACCCATTTTTGTTAGGATTATGCATATCAAAAAAATTGTCAATTAATGCTACAGGTCCTTTTTTCTGCTCAATTCATGAAGAATTATATCATAATTATCCAAATTATATTAATTCCATGTTATTCTCCACTAAATAATATTTCCAACGACTATACTCATTCCCAAATCCTTCATGGGTTATTTGTGTGTCTTCTTTTTTGACTCTCTCCAAGAGTTTCATCTTAATATGGACCTCTGCTAATGATCTGGACCCAGATCCTTAAAAACCATTATTTTTCAATTTAAGACAATTCCAAGTAGAAATGGAAAATGACCTTCTCTGGAAAGTTTTTAGATCTCCTCTCTGCAGAAAAAATACAAAATTTCATCTCCATCTGAAGTAATATGCTCTAGTTATGGCCAAAATATGAATTGTGGAACAATTTTTCATAAGTGCGATTTACATTGTCGATCTCAAATCAGAATCATTCTAGACCATTGATCTTCTCTCTATCAATGATCGAGGGTCGAGGATCAGTGATTTCCTTTGTGAACCAAACCTTCCCACTGATCTCCCCGACACATGATCCTCGACCATTGACCATCGAACATTTTTCTCTGTAACCAAACGTCACCCATGAATCTCTCCAATGCTCAAACATCGATCATTGGTCATCGACGATCTTCCCCGACAAACCAACACTATTCAAAAATCTTACCAAACCCCAACCATCGACGATCAACCATATCCTTACTAACGTGGAAACTATGTTGATGTGGAATGACACATGGACGTTGAGATGGCATGACATGTCATCTTGAGGCATCAACTGGGTTGATGTGGCATGAAACATGTTTGTTGATGTAGCATGACACATCATCACCCCTTTCCATCGACCATCATAATTTTCTCTTGGAAGGGTTTGAACTTCACATGAAGTTTTCCAATGCCCGATCATCGACCATCAATGATCTTAGATGTTATTTGATCAAATTTCAACACTTCGCCAAACTTTTCAACCCCCAGCCATCGATCGTTGGTGATCGGAGATGTTTTTTGGTGAACTAAATTTTTTTTTTGAATTCTTCTGACCCCCGACCATCGGCCATCGAAAATCGAAGATATTTGTTGGTGAACTGAAAACTTCACCAAATTTTTCCGACCCCCAACCATTGGTCATCGACGATCAGAGATTTATGATGGTGAATCAAAACCTTCACCAAATTCTGTCGACCCTCGATCATTGGTCGTCGGCGATCAGATATTTATGTTGGATAATTTTAACACTTCACCAAAACTTCTTGATCCCCGACCATCGACCGTCGACAATCAGAGATTTTTATTAACAAATTTAAACACTTAGCATTTTTTGGCCAAAACCCAGGTGAATCTGGGTTGTGAATTTCCCAATCAAATTGATCTTGATCATTGATTCCTTCGAATTCCCAAATGAAAGAAAATGAACATAGACCATTGATATTCCTCATTTTCCAAACCATCGAAATGAATCTTAGTCGTCAATCTAGTAACTTTGTAGAACTTCAAAAATTTATCACTTTTTAAATTTTTCAAGGAGGAATCTAGTCTGTTGATCTCAAGATCGAACACGATCTCGGCCGTCGATTCTATAAAATGTTCCCTGCACTACAACGACCATTAAAATATGATTTTTTCAACCTTCAAGGTTGAATTTAGCTCTACAACTCTGCAGATCGAATCTGTTAAACTTCTTAGACTGTCTGAATTATTTAAACTCGAATCTGCTCATGAATTTGGGAGTTTTCTCTCTAATCTTTATGTTTTTTCCCCAATTTCACTCAAATCAAAGTCCTCCACAACACATTTCTCAAATTCACACTCGGTTTGGCCCATACTAGTCTGGTGTTTCAACCAAAATATTTGATACCAATATGTAATGTACCCAACCACCCCAGGCTAGGCATGCTACCTCAAGAATGCACTTCTTGAACCAGTTTCAAAATATGATAACAATTGAATGGAAATCAAGCATGAAAGAATGCAATAACTACACATGCAATAATCTAGATTCATTCTCAACAATCCAAGAAGGAACAGCATGCCATGCACAACAATAACCATAAATCATGTACACGAAAATACATCTCGGAGATAAATATACACAATGGAATATAAATTATGCAGAAAACACAGAGAGCACTTATATTTAATTAAACCATCGCCAATTGGTTGTAGGCCAAGGATGTTTCTCCCAACCATAGACATTGTTGTTCCAATTCTCATCTGAATTTGACCCCCGAGCCAGGGCTATGAATCCACAAAGGACGGGTCCTGGGCCAAATCTAAAACACACAACAATTGGCTAATTAGCTCTCAAGTTTTCCCAACCGTGCAACAATCCTAATTTCCAGCTCTCTTTCCCCTTCAGCCTACACAACCCAAATAAATGAACCCCCTTATCTTCCATGCAGTAGCTCAAGTTGTTTCATTTCTCTCCAGGGATCCAGTGCTACTGGTCAAGAAATATACATGCTAGAAAATCCAAGGATTCTCAGTTGTGACAGTTCCTTGAGAACTGCCATCAATCTCATGCACACAGGCATCCATTCCCACCTGGAATGATCAGTAACTCCTCACACCTATCTCACAATGGCTCTCCTCCTCCAACCATTGTTTCCATGCTCCAACCCAAAACACACGAATGAACAAGAATGAGGAAGGTTGTAACACCCTAGTTTTAACCCTTATTAACTAGAATGTATTATGTAATTGTGACTTAGGATGGTGAGTCGGTCATGGATGATTTTAGGGGCTAAATTTCGCTTGTGGGCTAATTTTCCATGGTTTTTCCAAAAACGAGATTCACTATTTTAAAAATGATTCGCCCAAATTCTATAGGATAAAATTATTTTACCTTAAAAATCGCCAAAATTTTATAAAAACTATATAAAATCCTTAGAAATTTGAA
>SNQJ01S0012138.1:86167-97413 GCA_010110895.2 Picea sitchensis
GTGGAATTAGTATGAGCACAACTAGTACTTTTAATCACAATATAAAACCTCCAATGAATATTATGTGTATTCAATATATCATAAACAACATAAACATCACATAAACATAGTACACCAAAATTTTACATGGAAAACCAATGTAAGAAATAACCATGGAATTCTTTTCTTATTGATCAAAGAGTACATTATTTGGAAGGACCAACTTCCTATTTCTCCAGCTATAATTGGAAGGAGGATCCAACCCCCTATTTATAGGATGCAACTTGAAGGAAGCTACAACTCCCTATTTTTTTGGCTCCAACCAGAAGGAGTATACAACCCCCTTTGTTTTCGTTGTCCAACCACCCTAGAATATAAATGTAGACCAATATGTCACTACAGCATCATCCGGCCACTATCAACCTGTCACAACAACCTCTGACAACAACCTGTCAATATCTACCTGTCACAACATGATTTTATCATGTATGTGACCTAGTGTATGTGATCATACACCTTCATACCTTCCTTACCTTCAGTAACAAGAGAATACCATCTTCATCAACCTTTACCTCAGTCTCATGGGACTAGTTTTGGATTATTCACAAGCCCTAACTTTAAACAAGAATAGCTTGGTACTTTTAATGAATAAAGGTATGAAACTTGTACCCAACCTTCTTCAATATTTCTTCTGAAATTCCTCCAAGTTTCACTCCTTGAATAATTCCTTAAAAGGAGTTATAGAGAAAATGGTAGACCTTGTTGAATTCTGGCTTATTCTAGAGAGAGAACTTGTACATCATGCCATGTGCTCAATATTTGATACATTATTTCTGAAACTCTCACAAAAAAATATAAGTCATATAATATTTCCATTTCAATTGGTCTCACATCATTTTTATTCTCTATGAAGAAGTTATGTCTGTTTTACCCATAGCACATGTTTAGAACTAGTTTCAGGACTAGTCAAAATACGTATCTTCCACAAAGTGTATCTCCAAAAGTAAAATGAAACTGAAGCTGAAATTTAGAGCACAAGTTACTTTATATGTCTTCTTAATATCCTATGATTCTCTCTATTCTAATAATTCTATAAAAAACATTTTAGTGAAAATGGTATATGACCAGTAAATAACATCTCTTAGAACACATCATCAAAATCTTCATCCTCCATTGAAATTTTGGCCTTCTTTACTTCACTTGGAATTATTTTCCTTGAACCTATATTATTAGAAGTGAATACACACAAGTGATTCATAATGGACTCTTCTCTATGTTATAAAGAGAAATTTCTTAATGGCATGCAATTGTTATGCAACTCATAATGGAATGAAACTCACATGAATCTTGTTATCTTCTGTTTACACTTTAATTATCCATGGAATAATTAATTATCCCTCCAATAATTAATTATTCCTCCAATAATTAATTATCCTTGCAATAATTGATTATCTTTTTTTTACTACCACTTTACTTCGACATGCAACTTTGTTCAAGAGTTGACATCAATGAAAACCAATATTAATAATTAATTATCCCTACAATAATTAATTATCCATACAATAATTAATTAGTCATTTTCTATAATTAATTAATATTTCAATAATTAATTTATTGTTGCAACCACTTTCACTAGTCAAGCTTCTTGATGACCTTCTAGAGGCTTTTGGAATATTCTTGATGGTCCTCCAGCTTCATAGAGCCATATCTCATAAAATGTGAAGAACTACATAGAGTACCATATATCACCATAAATGGAATGCCTCATACTATCCATATATTATACTCTTAATTCTAAGTATACATACCTTCATGTATTTATTCCTTGATCAACTATCGGTTTTATGACAAACATGTGACTGTATACTCTCACATTGATCATATATGAAGGGAACCTCTCAACCATATGTCCATCATCGCCAACACATGCCTCTACCAATCATGTCCCAACATGCACCATGCATCAACCATGCACATCAACACCTGTACTATACCATGTGCCAAACCATGCACATCAACCATTTAGATCAACCTGTACAATGATTTGTACCATAAACATTTCATCAACCATGAACCATAAGATATGATAAACATTTAATACCAATGGTGTACCTTAACAAAGTACGATCATCACCAAGAGATGTATCTTATCCATGTGCTACCATATACGAATTTTATACATTAACAATGTGTCAATATCAATGGTAGAACTCTAACATGATAACCAACTATCCAAAAATATTGTCCACATCTCTAGGGATTCAAGACTTCTCTAAGGGTTGACATCAATATCTAAGATCACTCTCTAGGTTTGATATCAATGAAAACTAACTATCCAAACAAAACATCCAACAACATGTTCTATAATATTCATACATTTTGTCTCTACAATCATAAATTTGAGATAATTGGCCTTGGGAATTTGCAATAGAAGGTACAATGGTGTCTAGATAAGGCTCTAGTGACAACCATGATGACTCTCTTTTATTTCATAAGTATTGTATAAGGGTTCTAATATATCTCGACCCTGAATCAATTTCCATGTTTATGTTTTCCAGCTATCATTTTGGGTTTGATATGTCTTCCTATGGTGATGAGGGGTTTTGGTTCTCTCCTGGATCCATTTTAATTAAGTTTGTTGCAATTTGATAAAGGAATTTTTTTTTCTTGATTTTTTTTTTTTATCTTTTAAAAAAGTTATGAAATAAAAATATCAAATTCCATGAAATTGCAATGTGAGCACCTTGAAGTTATTTATATTGTGAGATCCTTATAAATAAAAAATAAATTTATTTATAATGTGAGAACCTTATAAAAATAAAATTGCAATGTGAGTTCCTTGAAGTTATTTATAATGTATCAACACCCACAATAGCTAATGAAACAATTAAAAAATAATACTTGTAGGGAAGAAACCATAGTTACTACAGTTGACCACCGAAGGTGATTTTTAATAGAAAGAAACAATTGCATGGAATTCCTAAATGTCGATCCATGTTTGAAATGTGATGCATACCCCCTACTCTTCCTCAAGGATTCACAACCTCCCGTTTTAAGATCGATCAACTTCGGGAGATGAATCAACTCAGAGTTTTGTGTCGAACCTCTTCTATTTCCTCCATAGGTCAAAGTCCTACTTCTCTGGGGAGAAATCCCCTTTCCGGAAGTTTATGAGTACCCATAGGGTCCTCCACGTGACCTTTATCAAAACCATGGGCTTAAACCTTTGTTCCCCCGCACGATTCATAACTTCAGTCTTTAGGTGTTCTCAACACACCTGACTCTAGATCCTCCGAACTTCATACTTGTGAACACACTCAAACCAAATCCATGGTCCACACTCCTTTCACATCCAAGGAATAATATTTACTTCAAGACTCCAACTTCGGGAGTTCCGAGTGTTCCAAATAACCCTTTTCCCTGGAGTGACCTTTACCCAGAGTTTCATAGAAAGCACCACGTGCTCTTCCTGATCGATGGTTGAGATCTATCCTTTACTTTGCTTCAAACGACTTATAGTAAATGTTCCTTCATGTTATTTCTCTCAGAGTATCAATCCTACTAAGTAACATATCTCATGTCATGCTTCTTGTTCCAATGGACAACTCTAATCAAATCTGACACTCCGGCCTTTGGGAGTTCTCGTTCCTTCACTCTTCAATTTCCTCTGGAGTGACTTTTCCTCAGAGTAAATATCTGCTCTCCACGTTTCCCTATGCTCATCAACGACTCTTACTGGCTCCAACCTTCAAGACTTTTGAGCCTCAAAAAATTACTCGACAATTTCCCTAGAGTTTTCTATTACCAGAGTAATAGATCTGTCACCACATCTTCCAACAATAGACAACTAGGATCATTCCTTGTTTTGGGAGCTTCGGATGACTTCTGGTCAATGCTCCAGTTCCTCCCTTCCTTTCCACTAGAGTATGCACTTATGGACTCCATGATCTGATAACATGTGCCCCTCTCAGATTTATGGCCATGATTTACTTTGGTAGGTCGATCTTCGGGAGTTTTGTCTTCACCACTCTCATTTTCCTCTGGAGAAATTTTCTCTCGGAGTACACAGATATTTTTCACATGTTCTTCCTGAATCCAACGATCTAGGTCTACTCCGTTCTTCATGAAGTTTGCACTTTGCTTCACGCAAATATTTCAGAGCTTCTACCTCTCAAACTGTCCAACCTATTGCCACGTGCCCTCCTTTGGCTCTACAGTCTAGATGGAATTCAAGATTCGTAGCTTTGGGAGCTTTGAATCTATCACAAATGAAAACACCAAATAAGTGAAGTCTGAAGGACTTCGGGGTTTAGCCTCCTCGCACCTTCTCGACATCTAATGATTGTCATTGACCCCGACTTCCTCCAAAGGGATCTTAACCGTCAATCTGCAAATTTCAACAAATTTCTCCCTTTATGTTGAATATTTGTTGTTATCTCTCCTCATCTTGATTCCTGTGGGGAATCCACCTCCGACACATTCTTTGCGGTCTAGGAATATTTGACAAATTTCGGACTTAGAGATTTCTTCAAAATAAATCTTACTACGCATTCCTTGCACTTCACGGTCTTGATCTCTCGACTCTTAGTTGAATCTTGACCCTATGCACTCCTTGCAACACTCGGTCTAAGTTTCCCATTATCCCTCTTGACCTTCTCTGAGTCAAATATAGATTCTGTCGCTGCACACCTTGTGGACAATATGCACTCCTTGCATCTGAGCTCGCAGAAGAGAAACAATTGAAACTTAATTAATACTCCACAGATTCATATTCTAAACTATGAACAACATACATAAGCATAATAAAATAAACACACAAAGAACATATAATTTGTTCAAATACACACTGAAATGAACACCATCCAAGCATTTGGACCAATCTCTGTCTGTTCTATTCATTCATGAAGTATTTACACAAGTTACACAGTTCTTCACTGTCTTCTAAGTCTCTATGTATAACTTCTACATATAAATTATTACTCCTTTCTCCTACAACTTACAACTCCATTCTCACACTGTCATACAACACAATACAAAAACCTATCTAAGGAGTGGATTCTTGAGCTCTTTTCCATCCTATTTGAATTCTATTACATTGTTGTTTTAGCAGTTACCTACTTATTCCTATTACAATAAATGTGAGTTATTAGCAGATAAGATCTGACACTCTATATTTGTAACACCTTACATTCGTGTAATAATTTACAACATCCTACCATTTTTAGGCGGTGACCCATATTTACAAACAAGGTCTTTAAAAATAATATTTCCAAAATAACTCAACAATAGACTCCTGCCTCTGTTTAATGTTGCTTTGAAATTTAGGCATGTCAAGGTGTCGAATTGTTCCTCCTCTCTCAACCTCTTTCACTTTGATGGTGATGCTCTTGAATCATAAGCCTCTAGCTAAAATATTCATTGACTCTTTTCCATGAGCTCTTGCACTATTTTTCCATGTTTGAAAATGTTAGGTTCAATGACCCAACTCAAATCTTCCACTGGGTGACCTTTCCACTTCACCAAATATTCATGATACATTTTCATCCTGGTTTTCTTTCCAACTCTCTAATCTATGATTTTCTCCATCTGATGTTTTTCTGCTATGGACATCTGTTCTTTCCACAGAATATCATTCTAGTAATCTAGTTCTCCTGCATCATCTCTTCTGTAATGATACAGGTGTGCAATGTTGAATATCAGTGATATTCCAACATTGTCTAGAAACTCAATTTCATAAGCAGTGGCTACAAATTTCCATCCTCAACTTGTTGTATGTTCTCCTTGGAAACCTTTCCTTTCTCAAATGTGATAAAACTTCATCTCCAACTTCAAATTGAACTTCTCTCCTTTTATGATCAATTTTGTTCTTATACTTTTGGTTGTTGTCATGTAGCTTCTCTCTGACTTGATCATGAAGTCTTTGCATCTCTGTAGAAAAACCTTATGCTCAAGCACTTGTGAACTCATCTTGCTTCAAATATCTCAATTTTTTAATCCCTCTTGACTATATTCCATACACTATCTCAAATGGAATTTTCCTAGTGCTCATGTTTACCGAATTGTTAAATGAAAATTTTGCTTGTGCTAGAATCGGGTCACACTGACGTCCCTTCTCAGTGACTAAAATCCTTAATAAATTTACTAGACTTTTGTTCACCACTTCAGTCTTCCCATCTGTTTGAGGGTGATATGTTGAACCGAAGGACAAGTTTTTCCCCAACCTCTTCCATATAGTTGTCCAAAATTGTCCTACAAACTTTGTGTCTCTGTCTGAGACTATGCTTCTAGGCAACCCATGTAGTCTCACAACTTCCCTGATTTTTTTTTTGGCTATGTGTGTAGAATCACTTGTTTTCTGACATGGTATCAAATGTGCCATCTTGGAAAATTGGTCTACCACATCAAATATGGAATCACTTTCCTTCTGGGCTCTAGGTAATCCCAATACAAAATCCATACTAATTTCATCCCAAGGCCTTTCTAGAATAGGCAATGGCTGATACAAACTAGTGTTATGTTGTCTCCCTTTCACATACTGGCAAACTCTACATTTGTTCAAAAAATCCTTTACTCTGGACCTCATACTTGGCCAGTAGTATGAATAAATCAGATGTTCATAGGTTTTATCATGACCAAAATTTCCATCCAAACCTCCACTATGTTTCTCTTTCAACAGGTTGTCTCTCATTGATCTAGACAGATTTCCAGACATCAAAGGACTTTACTCTATTCACCTAGTTTATTTGCAGAGTGGTGAAGGTGGTAAAATTATATGTTTTGAGTTTATATTTCTCATGCATTTTATTGATGGTTTGTGAGGAAAGGGTCTCATGCATTCTTATGCTTTATGAAATTCTCATGCATATTATTTATTCTTTATGATCTTGTGAAAAACTCATACATTATTATTCATTATTGATGTAAAATGATTAATACTTGTGATGGAAGTTAGACTCACGTATTTATCATTAAATTATCATTTTGGAAATTGCTTTTTATGTTAGAAACCACCTCACACCAATTTTCCATTATTCTCAATTATAGGTTGAGAGAATCAAGGACATGGATGAGGATTCTTTGGGTGGTTTTGATACTTTTCCCTTTATGTACTTGAAGATAGTTTAATAGCCTACATTCATGGATCTTCTTTTTCCTCTTTTGTTATTAGATCCTATTTTTGTGGATCTAGGAGTTAATGATCTTTCTTAAGAGGGATTGAGGAAAAACTATATAATGCCTTATGTGAGCCCTTTGTAAAGGGGGAGAGTAGGAGGAGATTAATGGAGAGTCAATGAGTGGAGTTAGAAATTGATAGTGCTACTAATCCTAAGAATTTGAGAGACTTGTTCATGTAAGGTATTATCCTTCTTGATGTATGGTGAGGTACGAGTCTGAGCAGTCTTCTTGAATACTTATTGAAGGACAAGGCATCTCTTATGTAATCACTTATGATAAGGTCCCAAGATCGTTTGAAGAAGGAGTGAAAGTGATCTATATTCCAATTGAAGCAGGTCCATAGATGTATCCCAGGAGGGGTGAACTTCATTACCAACATTGGTTGTCTCTCTCTCTTTTATTTTCATGTGCTTATTCCATTTGAGGTCATGTATTTTACGTATTATTGTGTACAATCATGGTTAATCATGGATTCATAATCCCTTTGATCTTTATGCAATTAATTCGTCAGAAAATGATTCTTATTGAAAAGTACTCTCTCATTTTCAGATCACTCATAGAGCATCTTGGTATGCACACTTGTCTTCCCTTGAACAATAATCCATCTTGTCTTAAATATTCTATCCATGGGCTTCTGTCCCCAAACAAAGGGTTCTCACATGCCTCATAAGCCTCCTTAAAATATGGATCTTGTTGGTACATTTCCTTAAGGTGTTCAAACCCTAAGGTCTTCACTTGGAATTCCTATATAATCAAACTCCTCCTACTCAAATAATTTGCAACTTTGTTAGCACTTCTAGAAATATGTTTAATGACAAAAGTAAAATTCAGCATGAATTCTACCCACTTAACATGCCTCTTATTCAACTTTTCCCTAGTAATAAATTGTAAAGCTTTATTATCACTATACAAGTCAAACTCTTTTGGATTAGATAGCGCCTCCACTTCTTCAAAGATCATATCACTGCATAAAACTGTTTGTAATATGTGGAATACATTTTCTTGGTGTCATTGAGTTTCTCACCGAAATAAGAAATTGGATTACTGTCTTGACTCAAGACTTCTCCAATAGATACTCCACTCGCATCACACCTTACCTGAAATGTTTTCCCAAAATCTGGTAAAACCAGAATTGGTTTTCCTGTAATCTTCTCCTTGAACACTCTGAAGCATTTCTCAACCTCTTCTATCCAATTAAAATACTTGTGTTTTTTCTTCACAATATCCCTTATGGGTGTACATATACCACTAAAGTTTCTGATAAATTTCCTATAATAACTTACTAACCCATGAAATCTTCTCATCTCAAATATGCTTCTAGGATATGGCCAATCCATGATTTCTTTCACCTTCTCTGGATCCATCTTCAATTCATTTGAAGAGATCAAAAAACCCAATTATATGAGTTATGTCTTCATAAAGGAACTTTTCTTTAAGTTTATCAACAACTTTTCTTGTTGCAATCTCCTCATCACTAATGTCAAGTGTTTTAAATGGTCTTCCTCTGTTTTACTGAAGATTAGTATCTCATCCATATATATAATAACAAATCTACCTATAAAGTATTTCAACACTTCATTCATCAACCTCATAAATGTGCTTGGGACACTTTTCAACCCAAATGGCATGACTAGCCATTCAAACAAACCTTCATTTGTCTTGAATGTTATCTTCCATTCATACCCCTCTCTCATTCTTATCTGATGATATCCACTCTTCAAATAGATCTTTCAAAAATAGCTTGCTCCACTCAAGAAATCCATCAAATCATCCATTCTTAGAAAAGGGAATCTATACCTTATGGTGATCTATTTGATGGCTCTAGAATATGTACACATTCTCTAGCCTCCATCCTTATTTTGACTCAACACAGTTGGTACTGCACATGGTCTTAGACTTTCCCTCACTAAACCTTTATCCAACAACTCACGGACTTGATTCTTGACCTCTTCATTCCCTCGAGGTGTCAACCTATATGCTTCTTTGTTTGGAAAATTGGCTACTGGAATAAGGTCAATGTGATGGATGATATTCCTAATGGGTGGTAATGAGCTAGGTAACGCATCCACCACTATGTCAAAAAACTTCTCTAACAGTTCTTGTATATCTTCAGGTAAGTCATCCATAGAATTATTTGTAAGGATAACCCTTGGATTCCTCACTACAACAAACTTCATTTCTTTCTCCTTCTTGACCTCATTCAAGAGTTCCTTACCACTCATGAGAATTATACTTGAACTAGCTTCCTTCTTTGGTTCCTTGTCTTCTATTGGAAGCAACACGTGTGTTCTACCATTCTTCTCTAGGGTGTAAGTATTTCTCCTCCCATCATGAATGACATTTCTATCATATTTTCATGGTCTCCCCAAAAATATATGACAAACATTCATAGGAATTACATCACATAAAATCTCATCTTATAGCCTCCTATTTTAAACTCAACTTTGCATTATTGACTTACCATTACTTGATTTCCTTTATGCAACCATGATACCTTGTACGGATTTGGGTGTGCAGTTGTCTCGAGCTCCAATTTCTCCACCATATCTATGGATACTATATTATCAGTGCTCCCAATGTCTATAATCATCTTGCAAAATTTGTCCTTTCTTTTGAAAGCAATCCTAAACAAATTTGTTTGCTGAACTGGTTCTTCTACCTCCTTCTCTGGCATTAGAAGAACATTCCTCATCATAAGGTTTCTTCCTCCTTATGTTTCTTCTTCTTCCACATTCTTCTGAGCTTCATAAATGTGTGCTTCTCCTCCTCCTTCTTTCTTTATCTCAATACATTCCCAAGACATGTGCCATGTCTTTCCACAGGCATAACATCTGACTTCACCTACTCTGCCTCTTCCTCTTCCTCGATGAAAAGAGTTTCTTCCTCCACCCTATCATTCCTTAAAAATTCCCCCTTTTTTAACGTGATAATGATACTTTCCAACCTATTTATTTGTCTTCTAAAACTTCTCTTAGACAATTCCCTTGCCTCTGCTTGGAATTCTTCCCCTGTTTCGTTGGATTAGTTTTATGGCCAACGTCCTTCATCTGTCAAGGCTACTTGATAAGAATCCTCGAGTGTGTCAACATACATCATGTTGATATCCTCTTGTATCTCATATCTCAACCCATTTATATACTTGGTTGTTTTCTCATCAACATTTTATATCTGTCCAACCCTGATATTTAGTCTATAAAATTCTTCAGTGTATTCTTTCACTTATAAACTTCTTTGTCATAGGTTCTGTAATTTTCTGAACATATTTATCTGATATTATTTAGGGATAAATGTTTTTTTCAACTTAGCTACCATCATGTCCCAACTTTTTATTTATTCCTTGCCTTTGCATCTACGATCATCTTGTACTTCATCTCACCATAATGTTGCATGACCCTTAAACCTGATTATTTCATGCTTCATTTTCTTTTCTTCAAAAAATTCTTCATAATCAAAGCATTTATCCAAAGAACATACCCAATATAAAAATTCTTCAACTTCCAAATTCTCTGCATACATCAAGAGTTCTATTTTTTCTCTGGATCTTATTCTTGGAAGAGCTCTTAGCATTCATTCTTCTGCAAGTGCTCCTTCTACAGGTCCTTCTTGTTATACCTCTTTAATTTAGTCTTTGATGACATCAACAACATCTAGCGCTCTCCTCTATGTTGTTTCCATGGAATCCAATCTCATTTGGAGTTGCCTAATTTATTTCTTCATTTCCAAATTCTCTACAGGTCTATCCCTGTGCCTTCTGGGTGTCATAATTCCACTTCTATGATTTCCTTTTCTCTGAATTGATGATATCAAAAAATAATATTTCACCTTTTCCTGATGACTACAAGAAAAGTCATGCTTTAATACCACTTGATGGTATCAAACTTGTTAAGAACCAAACATCAATATAGCATAGAAAAACCTTAGGAAAAGTACTCAACGCCTTGAAAAAGAGATAATTTCAGATAATAAGCCTCTTAGAGGGGGAAACCTCCTTTTACCCCACTTAAATGTTCAAGTACAAGATGATTCAAAATTAAAATGTCTCCTTGGTATATATAGGAGACTAGGAGGTATAATTACAACTAATGGCCTAA
>SNQJ01S0012138.1:106321-165889 GCA_010110895.2 Picea sitchensis
ATGAGCATTTACACTACATTCAACATGCTTACAATCGAGCTAAGCACTCTTCAACTCAAACGTCGCCATTTGAAGCATGTTTTGGCTATTTTCCCAAATCTCCTTTATATTTTATCTTTGGGAAGGATATTGCTATTGATGGTTAATATGACATTGATAGGGCAGAAAAGTTCATTGAACAAATTCAGTCGATACATCAAATGGTGCAAGAGCAGTTGAAAAAGAGTCAAGCCAAGTACAAGATGAGACATGACAAGCATCGTGTTGATCATAGTTTCCAAGTTGGAGTTGAAGTTTGGCTTTACATCAGTAAGGAGAGGCTTAAAGGAGAAGGTAAAAAATTGAAACCAATTTGATATGGTCCTTTCAAGATTATTGACAAGATTGGTAACAATGCCTTTCATTTAGATTTGCCTCCTTATATGTAAATGTATGCAGTTGTTAATGTTGAGATTTTGAAATTGTATGAGCCTCCTTTGATTGATGATCAAGGAGAGCATATTCAGATTCCTTCTATAGATGATTTTTCCCCAGAATATCTTATAGAACTACATGAAGACACAATCCTTGACAGGAGAATACGAACTTCAAAACAAGGAAATGTGGAGTATCTTTGAGTTGGTCTTAAAGGTACAAATCCAAGAAAATCCAAGTGGATTGAGGTTGGAAAGGTGAGGTAAATATACCCTCATCTTCAAATAGACTGAAAATAGTCTTTTGGAGGTCCAAAAGCTCTCCAATGGGGAGGTATGATCCAGAGGATCAAATTTTGCTCAAAAATTCAAAGTGCTCATAATTGCTTCAAATCAAACGAGAACGTAGTTCTCATTGTTATGAAACCAACACAACTCATTTGGGTTCAAACAGACATCAAGAGTGAGAGTTATCACATTCTATTCAAAATGACAAACAGGGAAAAAAAGATGATGTTGACTATACAGTCTGTACAGTCCGTATGGCTGCTGACGTGGTAGTCCGTAAGACACGTGGTAGACAGTTGTGTGGATAGTTGGCATGTGATGAGGAATGTTTGCAGTGAACGAGATGGTGACACGTGTCCCAGTCAATGGATTCCACGTGTCATATATACATTGGTTTAAAATTGTGTTGTTGGCCGGAGTCGACCCTGCGACCTTCGGGCAGGGGGAAGAGACTTGGGAAGGGCTTAAAACCGGCGCACCAATGTTTGGTCCTTGTTATATATATGGCAATATATTTATATATGTTTTCATATGTGGATAGTTGGGGTGCGACCGGGCTGGGGATTAGCCCCAACCCTTGGTCGCATATTGCATTAACATATGACCCATTGCTATACCATTTGGTACGCACACGGTTGCACTTTTATTTGGTTTCAACGGTTATACAAATGACCCACCACTTATCCTTTAACCATTGGCTTGTGGAAATGGGGGCCTATGTTTGCACTTGCACACGGTCATATGGGTCATACAACCTTCCCTTGACAGTAGGGGCTAGATGCACCTGCAACCATCCTATAGTTTGCATGGTTGCATCTGGTACTAAGTTTTAATTCTTAAATATGTGTGTGGGCTAGGTTGAGCCAACAAGGGTGCATTTTGTAGATGCAAAGATAGCAAGTTTGAAGGGGGACTTCCAGGAAGCCTATCTTCTTTAATTTTTAGCCAAACGAGGTGCTGAAAAAGCCCAGCTAGGGGTTTTTGGACATTCTGAAGCCATTGGAGCAGTCTATTTGGCATTTTGAGCATTTTAAAGAACATTTTTGAGAAATTTGATCAAATAATACAAATGATCCATTGGAAGCTGGACCAGGAGATGTAGCCCAAGGGAGGGGTGAACTCCTTTACCATTTGTTGTGTTATGTGTTTTATGTTCACTTTTATTGTTGTTGTTTATATGCATCTTGAATGAACAAATTCTATTAAAGTTGTGTTGCAAAGTTGATCCATTTTCATTTTAACAAATAAATTTTACTTGCAAATATTTTCAAAGATACAAGTCTTCTTCATTTTTAGATCATTCGATCCAGAGGGTTGTATAGGTTAAACATGACTATAGATACAGATATGACATTAGCCATAGAAAAATCCAAGTACTTAAATCTCATGGATGATGCACTCAAAACAATTTGCAGTCTTATTTATCTCGATCTCCTTTTCCATATATATTCCTATAAGACTCCCAATGAAGCCTGGAACATCTTGGAAGGGCTCTTTGGAAAATAGGATGAGATGAGGGGACACATGCTGGAGGTGGATCTACTCACATTGGATCCAAAAATCCTCGAGAATATCCAAACATTCTTTAAAAAATTCAAGGATTTACTGTCGCAACTCAAATCTTGCGACATTGATAAATAGAAGGAGGAGAAACAAATGGTTCTCACCATTCTCTCCAAGATCGGTCCTAAATTATCAGTATGTGTATCTACATTCCATACTGTCAGATTCACCTCTGGAGCCACCTGGAAGATGTCTTCTCTTGAGGACTTTATCGAATCCATGACACAAGAGCAAACCAAGCTCATCAACATGGGCACAATCAAAGGCCCAAGGGTGCATGCACTTACTATGCATGATCGCAGCCACAAATATCATAAATATAAAGATAAATATAAGTGGAAATCTCATGAACATATGAATAAGGAAGGGTACACAAAACCCTTCACCGATGCCTCTAGATCCAAAGGAGAAAAGGGAACAAAAGGAGAGAAATTCACATACTGTCACAAAGGATTCCATTCAGAATCTGCATGCATGCAAAAAAATTTATATCTGATGTCTCAGATACTTCAGTAAAACAACCTTGGATATCACATCCCCAAGGGTGCAAAGAATAAGAAGCCAGAAGATCGGAATTCCAAGAAAGGAAATTCTATCCATGCCTTGATTTCCATCAACTACTCTCCCGATGCTTGGATCGTAGACTCAAGAGCATCACATCACATGGATTCCTCAGAAGCAGTATATTCTCCGTTGGATGCATGAAAATTTCCTCCTATTCTAATGGGAGACAACTCTTCTATCGAAGTCACTGGAAAACGAAGGATTGAACTCACTAACGGAAACGTCGAGAACATGTTGTGTAATCCCAAGCTTTCTGTCAACCTTCTCTCTGTGTATCAGATGACAAATTCTAGCACCAGAAAGAAAGTCATCTTCACACCAAATTTTGTGAACATATACGACATGCAAACCAACTCTAGGGTTTCTACTAGTGAGGTAGATAATCAGTCTAGATTGTATACATTTTCTGAATTCATTGAACCTGATTCTTCTTTACTGCTTACTCATGCTGATGAAAGTAGTAGGATATGGAATGAAAGGTTTGGACATTTGAATTTTAGATACATGCAAGAACTTAGCAAGAAAAAATTAGTTTATGGTCTACCAAACATCCATTTCTCCAAGGGAGTATGTGAGGGATGTGTTCTCGAAAAACACCCTCAAGAGAAATTCAACAAGGGAAAGTATCAACAAGCTTCTGCACCTTTAGATCTCATCCATAGTGATGTCATGGGTCCTTTTCGGAATCCATAGAACATAATTGAGAGGCCTTTTCTCATTTTTGTTGATGATTTCTCATTTTTTACATGGATCTACATTCTTAGGAAAAAATCTGAGGTCTTTCAACACCTTAAATATTTCAAAGCTTTGGTTGAGACATAGTCTGGAAAGAAGATCAAATTCCTTCAAACTGATAACGGGGGAGAGTATGTGAATCATGATATCCAAAGTATTTTCCATGAGGCAGGGATTCAGTTGTAGCATACACTTCCCTACACTCCACAACAAAACAGAGTTGTTGAGTAGAAAAAACGATCTCTAAAGGAGATGGCATCTTGCATGTTGCATGAAAAGTCACTACCACAGAGAGTATGGGACGATGCACTTAAATGTGAAACATACATCCAAAACATATCTCCCCATAGATTTGTCAAGGATAAGACCCCCTATGAGGCTTGGAGCAGCCTCAAACCGGAAGTGACCCACTTTCATATTTTTGGTTCATGTGCATGGGCCAGAATTCCCTCTAAAAAGAGGAAGGCACTTGATCCACAAAGCACTGAGTGCATTTTTGTTGGATAACCTGATGGTGTGAAGGGATACAGTCTTATTGATCTTTCCTCGGACTGACTCATCATTGAGTGTAGTGTCCAATTTGAGGAAAGTGTCTCTCATGTACCTCAACAACTGCATGTAGACACCTCTACTCTTCCACCTGTTCGAGATGATGAGCATGCACATGCCGAATCTTCTTCAGATGAGAGTTCTGATTTAGAAGAATCAGAGGATTCAGATTCAGATTCAGAGTCAATACAGTCAGATGCAAAGTTAGAGCATCCAGATGTAGTTGTAGAGCCAGAGAAGAGGCCCAAGTGGGCACGGACTACTCTTCAGGATGCAAGGGATCTTGTAGGTGATCCAACCAATACTAGGAGGACTCAATGTGATTTCAAGGAGCCTCCTATTGCACTCACTCATACTAAACTGTTTCCTTCCAGTCATATTTTCTTGGTTCATTCTTCAGATCCACAGTCTTATGGTGAGGCTTCTAGAAATCCCTTTTGGGAATTTTCCATGCAGGAGGAGTACAACTCCCTCCTCGAAAACAAGACTTGGGATTTGGTTCCCCTTCCTTCTGTGAGGAAACTTATTAGATGCAGATGGGTCTACAGGACCAAGAGCACAATGGATGGATATATCAACAGATACAAATCCAGGCTTGTCACCAAAGGATTTCAGTAGGTTCATGGTATTGACTATGATGAGACCTTCGCTTCAGTAGCGAAGATGGATTCCATACGATCGACACTTGCCATTGCGGTAGCCAAGGGATGGGAAGTCCATTAGATGGACATGAAGAATGTATTTCTTCATGGTGATCTCTCTGAGGAGATCTACATGGAGAAGCCCCAGGGATTTATGCAGGACTAATCTTTGTTTTGTCGACTGAAGAAGTCACTTTATGGCCCCAAGCAGGCTCCAAGGGCCTGGTATGCCAATATGGACTCCCACATGTTGTCACAAAACTTTGTACATTGTAAATCAGAGCTGAATGTATATATGCTCAGGAAGGATGATTCACTTATACTTTTAGTTCTATATGTCGATGATTTGTTGATCACCGGTTGCTTGACATCAGCGATTGCTACAGTCACGTGGATTCTTCATGAAATGTTTTTGATGAAGGACATGGGTCCACTACACTTCTTCCTTGGACTTGAGATCAGTCAAGATGCATCAGGCATCAAACTGTCTCAAGCCAAGTATGCACGAGATTTCACATGACAGACTGCAAGTCTACTCCAACTCCTTTCCTTTCAAGAGTCAAACTTGAGGATGGTGGGGAGACTGCACTGGTTGACAACACATTGTAAAAAAAGCTAGTGGGGAGCTTGTTGTATCTCACACACTCCAGACCATACCTCTCATATGTAGTTGGGATAGTTTCCAGGTTCATGTAGGAGGCGCATGAGCTACATTGGAAAACTGTAAAGTGTATCCTTCGATACGTATAGGGTACCATCACCTTTGGGATTCATTATGCAGCAGAATCTATATTAGATATCATTAGGTTTATTGATTCTGACTGGGCTGGTGATAGCATTGATCACAAGTCCACATCTGGTTACTCACTTAGTCTTGGTTCTAGGCCTATCTGTTGGTCGTGCAAGAAGCAAGTCGTCATTTCTCTATCTTTAGCCGAGGTAGAGTACATAGGGGTAGTTAACATAACCATTTAGGCTATGTGGCTACAACATTTTCTCACTGAGTTGGGCATTCAGTTTCATTGTTCGATCGTCATTTGGTGTGACAACTAGAGCACTCTGAAGTTCTGCAGAGATCTATTTCAGAGGAAACAAACGAAGCACATCGATATCCACATGCACTACATCTGGGACTTAGTACGCAAGGGGATCATCGACTTATAGTTATGTCCTTCAGTAGAACAGACGACAAACATTTTCAACAAGACCTTCACTGAGCAGAAATTCCATTCTCTGAGAGGTCATCTTACAGTGAAGGACACAGTTGCCTAGCAATTGTAGTTCTTCCTTTTACATACATTGTACCTTGAGGGGGGGTTTTTACCATGAGGTTTTCCCTCTTTCCTCACTTTATTTTTAGTGTATATTTTGTACTTGGGTACCTAACATGGCCTCATTGTCGGGACCCAATCTTTATTTTCACCATAGTGATGTTCAATGGGGGTGTTGAAGTTACTTCACAAACACCTAGGATTTTTGTTTCCTAAGTTTTTTATTTCTGTATTATTCATAATTAGTCATTATCCAGTCTCCTATATTTTAGGGGAGAATATTCCACCTGGAGAATATTCTCTTTCAGTTGACACTTCAGTTTGACTAGTTGAGTTGATTTTAGATGTTGCATTGGGATCATCACCATGATAATTCTACATTTCCTTGGTATCATCTCCAAAGTAGCGCATTAGTGTTCATTCCCTGAGTTAACTCCTCACTACTCTATGTTCAGTCAGTTAATTGAAGACTAGTTGACAAGTTAACTCAATTAGAGGCGAGTTCACTCCCGTAACTGCCAGAGAGACTAGAATAGGTGGCAGTTCACTCCCGTAACTATTGCTGTGTGTCCAGATAACTCTAGACCACCACTATGGTGACTTGGTTCACCTCAAGTTGAACTCATTGAGATATAGAGAGTATATCATGTGTAAATTATTCATTATTCACAATGGTTGATAAGAATTCTTTCATTCTTTCTCTCCTTCTTCTTCTTTTTCCAATTCTCTCTTCAAATGTGTGTATTATTGTTTAGCTAGATCTATTTTGTGCAGGTTCAACACATTTACATATTTATACCTATGGTTGGGTTAAAATTGCGTGTCATTGTTTATGGTTAAATGAGCACATCAACATTATTCTAACATAGGATACATCTCTTGGTGATGATTATCCTTGGTTGAGTTACACCATTGATATATTATGGTTCATGGTTGATGCACTTGTTATGGTACAGATCATTGTACATTTTGATGTACACAGTTGATTTATGTGGTTGATGTGCATGGTTTGAAACATGGTATGGTATAGGTGTTCATGTGCATGGTTGATGTATGGTACAAGATGGTACATTCTTTGTAGAGGCATGTGTTGGTGATCGTGGACATCTGTTTCAAAGGTGACCTTGATATATGATCAATATTGGAGGATCCAATGACATATGGGTCATGAAACCTGAATTTGATCAAGGAATAAAGACCTGAAGGTAATTATATTTCTAGGTAATACTATCAGAGATGGATAGTACGTGCCATGCCATTTACGATGATATATGGTATGCTACGTAGTTCCTCACAGTTGAGGAGATATGTCTCTATGAAGCTATAGGACCCTCAACAATATTATAAAATCCTCGAGAAGGTCATCAAGAAGCTTGAATAGTCAAAGTGGTTGCTAAAAGGGATTAATTATTGAAATGTTAATTAATTATAGAAAAATATTTATTAATTATTATAGGGATAATTAATTATTGCAATGATAATTGATTATTAAGATTTGTTGTCATTTATGTCAACTCTTGAAGAAGTTGCATGTCGAAGTAACGTGAGAGTAAACATAAGATAATCAGTTACAGTAGGGATAATTAATTGTTGCAAGAATAATTAATTATTGGAGGGATAATTAATTATTTCATGGATAATTAAAGTGTAAACAAAATATAACAAAATGCATGTGAGTTGAATGTGAGTTGCATGGCATCATTACTTGCATAATAGTTGCATGTCATTAAGAAATGTATCTTTATAACATAGAGAAGATTCCATTACAAATAAATTATGTGTATTCACTTGTGAGAATATAGGTTGGAGGCAGAGAGGTCTAGGTGAAGTAAAGAACTTTAGAAATCTAATGAGGGTGAAGTTTTTGATGATGTGTTCTAAGGTATGTTATTTATAGGTCATCTTACCATTTTACCTATAACTTGTTTTTCTAGAATTATTCATATATAAAAAATTGGAGGTTCTTGAGAAGACATATCAAGGTATATGTGGTATAAATTTCAGTGTCTAGGTCATTGTACATTTGGAGATACACTCTGTGGAAGACAGGGATTTTGAATAGTCCTGAAACTAGTTTTAAACAGGTGTTTCAGGTTAAAAAATTAGAAATTGTTCATAGAGAATAAAAATAATGTGAGACACATTGAAAGGGAAATATTATAGGAATTAGTTTTTTGTGTGATATTTTCACAATAATATATAAAATATTAAACATGTGGCATGTCATACAAGTTCACTCTCTAGAATAGAACATAATTCAACAAGTTTTCCATTTCCTCTATAACGCCTTTTAAGGAATGATTCAACGAGTGAAACTTGGAGGAATTTTAGAATAAATAAATAATAAGGATGGGTACAAGTTTTATAGCTTTATTCATTACAGGTGCAAAATTACTCTTGTTGAAAGTTAGGGTTTATGACTAATCCAAAACTAGTCTCGTGAGACTGAGGTAAAGGTTGATGAATATGATATTCTCTTGTTACTTAAGTTGAGGAAGGTATGTAGGTCTATGATCACATACACCATGTCAGATACAAGATCATAAGTTGTTGTGACAAGTTGACAATGACAGGTTGTTGTGATAGGTTGACAGTGACATGTTGATGTGGTAGCGACAGATTGGTCTACATTTATATTTCAGGGCTATTGGATGGGGAAAGTAAAGGGGATTGTAGCCTCCTTCTAGATGGAGCCAAAAAATTAGGGAGTTGGAGCTTCCTTCAGGTTTTATCATGTAAATAGGGTGTTGGAGTCTCCTTCCAGTTGTAGCTCAAGAAATAAGAAGTTGGTTGTTACAGTGAATGTACTCTTTGATCAATAAGAAAATAATTTTGTGGTTCTTTCTCTTATTGGGTTTCCACATATAATTCTAGTGTAGTACTTTTATGTGATTTTTATGGTGTTGATGATATTTTGAATGCTCATAATATTAATTGGAGGTTTTATATTCTGATTAAAATTACTAACTTTTCTCATACTAATTCACCCCCCCCTCTCATTATTCTAACACATGTCTAGATAAAAACAAATTTAGAGACCTTTACACTTCAAAAAAATACCCAAATACATTGTTTGTTGACCCAAAAACTATATTACAACCACTAGTCACAAAGGGATGCATTTTTATGCACTAGACCACCTTTGAATTGTTTTTATAAAATTGAATGGATAGGTCGTTTATGATATCTGGAAAACCTCCCTACAATAATAGGGAGGTTTCATTATATTGCATGATAAAATTGTGGGTAGTGTTTATTTTACATCACCATATCAACTACATTGAAATTGGTGAATTCCAGGGGGTGGGTCATGGGGTCACACATGATAGAGAAAATTATAAGAATGATGCATTATTAAGTTCTCGATCTTCTAGGAAGAGGCCTAACACCCTTTCCCCACACACTCTCATAGAGAAAAGAATTAGATAGACCCAAACATGGATATCCACCTTGACCTATAGCTCGATGCAACACAACATGTTTATAGAATTATCTTTCCAAGAGATACCTTTAGGTGATGTTGGGGGATGGGTTGGGCCTTCTGGAACTGCAATAGATTCTAGCTAATGCAGGATCATCACTCCACCTTAGCAAACATGCCAGCATGCCAACACACAAACATGCAATGGAGAAAGGGAGAGGCATTAAACCTCCCATTTTTGTTTATTTGAAATAATCCTATACGGATTTTTGTGTTGTAAAGATGTAAATGTCAAGCCATGCCTTTGTACAGGTAGTGGTTGGATTTCATTTATAAGGTAGAATTCCCAAATTGTGGCTAGGTCTAGGTAAACATTTATGAAAAAATCAATGTAATAGATGAGGTTAGGTGAGAGAGTATGAGCTCTCAGAGCCCCTTTTTTGTAAGGAGATCTTGTATCAAATTTTAGAATGAATATAGGCAGAGAATGATACAGAGGTCTGGATAGAGAGGCCTTAGTAGGTCTTAGAATTTCTGAGAGAAAGCTTGAGAGAACTGGGACTTTGTTACAGTCCAATTTTTGTAAGTCATCTGTATAGACACATAGAGATAATAGAAAAACAATTTTTCCTCAATATCTTGTGTTTATGTATTTCATGAATGAATGTTGTAGATATATGATGAGATTTATTTACAGTAGGAAGATAGATTTCTTTTATCTTCATTGAGTTTTATAATATCGTTCTAGATTATTTAGGTTGTGCAAGGAGTGCACATCAAAACAATCGAGGTTCTATAGCCATGGCAGGGAGTACGCATCTGATCTCTGCGTAGTCGGAAACGAACGTGCCGAGAGGGCACACTAGAGTGATCATAAGATCAAGAGGAACCTCAAGGTTACTGAATACCTTTGAGGGAATACTGTGTAAAATAAGCACATAGAAGTAGAGTTGTTGAGAACTTTGTCGAAGCTCTTCCAGGTGGGCATTGAACCGGTGCAACTATGCACAGAAGAAATCCATGTTGAGTTCAGTAAGAACTAGAGTTACTGAATACTATGTGAGGAAAATATATGCAAGGAGCACATCGAGAAGGAGAATTCTAGGAGGACGAGAAGCATTTATTTTCAATAAATACTTTGGGTCTAAGTTTGATGAGATCCAAGAACTCAAGGTGTGTGTGGGAGGTCGAAATATTTGAGAAGATCAAGCTAAGAAGGGATAACGCAAGAATTGCATATGAGACAGACTTATTCTAAGTCCATAAGCTTAGAAGAGATAATGGTTTCATAAGTGTAAGCAATACCCAAAGGAGTTGGGTTCACAAGAGATAGAGTGAAGGTCGAGACCTTCGAACAGTGGAAATATTCTAAGTTAAAAGAAGATAGAAGCTCAGGAGGAGGAGCGACGACAATCGTTTGATTGGTTGTGGAGAAGAACCTGGACCGTTAAATATCCATCCAGGAGGAGGAGAAACGAGGGAAAGGGAAATAGATCTCAACCATCATATCTGAGCATGTGGATCAATAGTCGTTGGATCCAGAAGAACATGCACGAGTTTTAAACTCTTTGGAGTGCATATAAGAGAGGGTTTTGCAAAGTTGCAAAATACCAACATCATCAGAACCATCCATTGGAAGGGACGTGTGGCGAGTGATAAAAATTTCACTGACTCATGATGCAACAAAGTCAAAGGGAAAATTCATGAAACTTGTGAAACACAAAATTGTGAAAAGATCCCAGACGTTGATTGAGGAGAGATCTGGACCGTTGATTATCGAGGGATAATTTTGGCATTTTGGGGATTGAGAGAATGGAGGTGAAAATTATTTTGAGTTCACGATATGCAAAATCCTGACGAGATCCAGATCATTAGATCCAGGGGAGTGCGAGCCGTTGATTTGGAGCGTTCTGAAATATTGGAATTTTGGAAGTCGGGGATGTGAAGGAAGTTGTGACTTTGAAGTCGCAAGTCAAAAAATATTGATTCGTGAAAGGAGAACCGAGACTCTTGGATCCATAGAGGATATGTTTCAATGGGTTAGGAGATCTAGGAGAATGCGAAGGATAAGTTTGATATTTAAAATTGTTGAAGTCTGGAGAGTCGGATTAGTCTTGAGTCGCCAGGTCACCCAAAGTGAATCTAAGTCGTCAGACCAAGAGAGGAGATGTGGCTAAGATATGATCATTTCAGGTAGAACCTCGAAGTGACTTATAGCCATCTAATTTAAGAGGACACCTAGAGGGATTGCATGGATTCATAGGAGAAGAAAAGGGATTTCAGATTTCAGATCCTCGAAGAACGAACTCATGCAGGAGATCCTAGCCATAGATTCAAGGGGATAGGTGGCAACAGATCTTCCACTCTAGGAGATTGTCAGGCAGAGGAGAGTGGGGTCCATAAGTTGAAACTCTTAGAGGACAGAAAGGTGGATTCAACAACAGTCGTTGATTCGAACTGCACTACATGTTGGTAGATTGTAGAGATCTGTGGGGAGATGCATGGAAGGAGGAAAGAAGGATGGAATAGAAAAAATATCATAGTCATTGATCTAGGGGAGATGATCTGGGCTATAGATAAGAAGGGCACATATTTTGAACCATCGATTCAGAAGTTATCGTCAAGATCATGAGATTGACGATCAAGTAGCATATCGGGGATAAAACTTGCGATGAGTTTAAAATATCAAGGGCGGACCGTGATCCAAATGATGGTTTCATTCGAAGGACACGTGGAGGCAGTAAGATCATATTGGGCCCAGAAGTAGTTTGACTCTAAACCTCTCATAGTCATGCCAAAAATTGCGTGATCAGCACAAGGGCACAGCCCAGGGTCATATGAAGGAAGGGGTTAGTAAATAGGAGCTAGTGCCCATGAATTGAAGAGAATTGGAATGCGTAGACAGAAGGTGCGGGTATCACAGGACTTGTGCCAAAGGAAAAAAAGGGGCCTGTGTATAATTTTTGGGTTCATTCGAGAGCCCGAAGAGTCAATCCGACTTGACACTTAGAATGATCCAGAGACCAGGAGCTCACCGAACCCCGAAGGGGAGGGGGGCTACATCAAGTGGTATCAGAGATCATATTTAAAATTTTTGTAGCAGAGAGTAGATAAAGAAAACACTTTGATACATACCATCAGGTGGTATCAGAGCTTGATCTTCATTTGTAGACTTCAAGAAAAGCAGATGAAGGATATGGTTTGACTACATCGAGTAGTATTAGAAGACGAAATTGTTCTTGCAGGATGTAGACAAAGGGTGAGATGGTGACAGGAGATACTCTGATACCATCAAGTGGTATCAGAGCTGATAATTGATTTATGTAGGCAACGAAGGTAATCAGAAGACCGATCCTTGCTTGTAGATATCAGACAAAGGAAAGAAGATGAAATTAAATGACTTGATAACACCAGGTGGTATCATAAACAAGAGTTTTCTTGTAAGCAACAGGTGAAAGACACAGGGTATTGATGCTCTATAAGGAAGTTGTTGCACGTGCACAACAACAACAAAAATTTAAACAACCAGTTGAGTTGTGAGAGAAGATGGACATGCTCGTGGATGTAGATTAATCCATATACTTTCCAGGAAGGTAGGAAAGAGGTGGAAATGGATACTGAAGGCCGTGGACATGGCCAAGGAGAAGGCCACAAGAAGAAACGAAATCCAGATATGGATCTGGATTTCAATCAGATAAAATCTAAAATGGAGAAGCTTGCATTTAAAATGCAGCAGGATGAAAAAGTGCATTGGGTGTATGAGTGGCCCATGAAGGAGAAGGTGAAGTGGCTAGTCAAGAGATTTTTGGCCAGAGGACAACAAAAGATGTTAAAAATGTGGTTGAGGTATGCTGAAAATATCAGTGACACAAAGGAGGAACTGATTCACATCTGTGAACCAGAAACTGGGAGAAATCTCAGCGATGAGGAGGAGAAGAGATAAGATGAAGATCTCATAAACTGCTAGCTGGGTGGAAATGGACTTTCAAGTTTCCCGATCAGAAATGGAAAGATATCAGGTGGAGATATCCTATACTTCCAGAGGATCAGTGTCAAAATTTCAGATTTCCAAGTGGGAAACGATATGGGATTGGTTGATCTCCTAGACTTTCAGGTGGGTGGTAGAGAATTCCCAAATTTCTATGTGCGCAGGGAGAAGGAGATGAGACTATTTGAAAGTATCGAGAGCTCAAAAGTAAGTTCATGTCAATGAAGAGTGTTGATATATGGACATTCATGTGGACTACCAGACCATGTGAACGAAGATGATGACAAGTTAAAAACTTTCACCATCCAGGAAGAGGATCAAAGAAGATTTCTGATTATTGGAGGGATCAAGATATTCCTACCAAACAACCAGGTAGAGGCCAATTCACATGATGAAAGTGAAAAAGAATAAGAAGGAAAACCAGTAGTGACTGTCATAGAAGAAGAAGAGAAGGATCCGACACTGACATTTCCCCCAGCAGAAGGAGAAGGGCATTCAACCAAATTGCTCAAAATTTTCAGCCAGGAACCTGAACAAGAAATGACTGCAACATTGGATCTTGTAGTAGAAGAGGAAATAGACAACAAAGACCTTGCTGATATGTATGCATAATTAGAATCCCAAGAGAGAAGGGTAATGGTGCAAATCTTGCACATCCAACAAGCTAAGTTGGAGACATATGGAGGAGCATACCAACTAGCAAAGCAATTGCAGGAAGTTGGACTTGAACCAACACAAGAAGAGGTGACATAAGAAGACAATATGTCAGAGAAGGAGGAAGTTGAGCAACAAATTGGTAGTGAGACTATGGAACTGGAGCATGCGGAAGGGTGGCAAGATAATGCCACAAAATAAGACAAAAATGATATGGGGGATCAATATGATCTACCCACTAAGGAGAAGGAAGTGCAGTAGAGAAGATTGCATAAGAAGAGCCAACCAATGGAGTAGCTGGACAGAGTAATAGAAAAGATCAAGAATTTTATGTTAAGGTCAACATAAGTAGTCAACAAAGGAGAGTTGAACAAAGGAGAGACTGCCATAGTAGCAGGGAAGAATAAAAGAAGAAGCAGGAACAATAACAACATATCTGGAGAGGAGAAAGAGGACAACTCTAGAAGAGAATTTGTGATCTAGGTGGATTTCAACACTGGAGAAGAGGAGATCATGTTTTTCCTAGCAGGGGAGTATGATGCAGGAGAATCGCTCCACCTTAGTAAACACATCAGCACACCAGCACACAAACATGCAATGGAGAAAGGGAGAGGCATTAAACCTCCCATTTTTTATTATTTCAAATAATCCTATATGGATTTTTTTGTTGTAAGGTTGTAAATGTCGAGCCATGCCTTTGTACAGGTAGTGGTTGGATTTCATTTAAAAGGTTTCTTGTATAAGGCCTAGATTGTGTCCAGGTCTGTGTAAACATTTATGAAACCTTCAATGTAATAGATGAGGTTAGGTGAGAGAGGCTGAGATCGCAAAGCCCCTCTTTTGTACATAGATATTGTATAAAATTTTAGAAGTAAGATAGGTAGAGGATGATAGAGAGGCCTGGATATAGAGGCCTTAGGAGGTCTTAGAAGTTATGAGAGACACCTTCAGAGAACTGGGACATTGTTATAGTCCAATTTTTTTTAAACATCTGTATAGAGACACAAAGATAATAGAAAATAAGTTTTTCCTGCATACATGTGTTTATGTATTCATGAATGAATGTTGTAGATATATGATGAGATTTATTTATAGTAGGAATATATATTTATTTTATCTTCATTGAGTTTCATAAAATCGTTCTGGATTCTTTACGTTGTGCAAGGAGTGCACATCAGAACAATCGAGGTTTTGTATCCAACATAGGGAGTGCACATCCGATCTCTACAGAGTCAGAAAAAAATGTGCTAGGAGGGCGCACCAAAGTGATCATAAGCTCAAGAGGAAACTCAAGGTTATTGAATACCTTTGAGAGAATACTATGCACAAGAAGCACAAAGAAGTAGAGTTGATGAGAACTATGTTGAACATCTGCCAGGTGGGCATTGAATCGGTGCAAGTGTGCACAAAAGAAATCCATGTTGAATTTAGTAAGAATCAAAGTTAATGAACAATTTGTGAGGAAAATATCTACAAGGAGTGCATATAACAAGAGAATGCCAAGAGGATGAGAAGCATTTATTTTCAATAAATACTTTGGGTCTGAGTTTGACGAAAACCCAGAATGCAAGGTGTGCATGGGAGGTCGAAATCTTCGAGGAGATCAAGCTCAGAAGGGATAATGCAAGAAGTGAGTATGAGATGGACTTATTATAAGTCCATAAGCTCAGAAGAGATAATGCTTTCATAAGCGTAAGCGAGACCCAAAGGAGTCGGATTCAGAGGAGATAGAATGAAGGCCGAGACGTTGGAACGTTGGAAATATTCTAAGTCAGGAGAAGATAGAAGCTCAAGAGGAGGAGCGACAACAACTCTCTGATTAGTTGTGGAGAAGAACTGGGACCGTTTAGATCTCCATCCTGACAGAGGAGAAACAAGAACAAGGGAGAAAGATCTCAGCCATTAGATCTGAGCACATGGATCAATAATTGTTGGATCCAGAAGAACATGCATAGGTTTTAAACTCTTTGGAGCACACAAACGAGAGGTTTTTGCAAAGTTGTGAAATATCAACATCATCAAAACCGTCCATTGGAAGGGACACGTGGTGAGAGATCAGAATTTTGCTAACTCGTGACTCAAAAAATTCAAAGGGATAATTCATGAAACTCGTGAAATGCAAAATCGTGAAAATATCCCAATCGTTGATTGTGGAGAGATTTGGACCATTGATTGTTTAGGGAGAATTTCATCATTTCGAGGATTGAGATAACGGAGGTGAAAATTATTTTGACTTCATGATACACAAAATACCGATGAGATATGGACCGTTAGATGCATGGGAGAATGAGCCGTTGATTTGGAGCATTCTGAAATGTCAAAATTTTAGAAGTCAGGGATGTGAAGGAAGTTGTGACTTTGAATTTGTAAGTCACGATATCTCGATTCACAAAAGGAGAATTTGGACCGTTGGATCCAGAGAGCATATGTGTCAATGGGTCTGGAGATCTAGGAGAACACGAAAGAGAATTTTGAGATTTGAAATCGCCGAAGTCCAGAGAGTCAGAGCAGTTATGAGCCGTCAGGTCACCTGAAGTGAATTTGAGTTCTCAGAATAGGAGACGAGACGTGGTGAAGATCTGAGCATTTCGGGTTGAACCCCGAAGTGACTTATAGTCGTCCTATTTAAGAGGAAATGTGTTAAGCCCTAATATTGGCTCATTACCCCTTAATTCGAGCATTTTACATTAGTAATGTTATTTTATTTATGTTGGTTTTATTCCATTAGTTGTAATTATACCTCCTAATCTCCTATATATACCAAGGAGACATTTTCATTTGGAATCATCTTGCACTTGAAAATTTATGTGGGGTAAAAGGAGGTTACCCCTCAAAGAGGATTATTATCTGAAATTATCTCTTTTTAAAGGCGTTGATTACTTATTCTGAGGTTTTTCTATGCTATATTGATATTTGGTTCTTAACATATGGTATCAGAGCTCAAGGTCTTGGGGTTTCGCTGCTACATCTGAGACACCTTGGAATTTTTGCTATAACATTTTTTATAGAATATTTCAGAAGGAGTGTCTTGGAGGATATTTATTAGACGGATAGAGGTACGTTGGGTTAAAATTTCATCTCCTGAGGCCTTATACTTTCATAGATACATCCAGTGAAAGATAGGGTTCTGGAATCATATTGAACTGAGTCATTGTAAAATTTTTGCTATAAAAAAAATTCTATAATGTTTCATACCCTGAAATATGGAGGGTAATCACAGAACTAAGTAAGGTGTCTATGGTAAACATTTCATATTCTGGGTCATCTTACATTTGTAGTTACACTCTGTGGAAAATAGGGCATTTGACTAGTCCTATTGACTACTCTCAAGAAGGTGTTCCAAGTAAAACAATCATGACTTATTCCTACCGTATCCAAATTGAGTGGGGATAGTTTCATTGGATAGTGGACAATCTTTAGTATTTCTAGTACAATTTTCAGAATTTTATATCAATTATTTTGTGTGGGCCACACTATACAAGTGAGATCTCCTAGAAAGGAAAAAAATCAACAAGTTGCGGGGAAGTTACCATAAATTCCACTTGGCACATCCAATTTTGATAATACCTATGGCATTGTAGAGAAGCAATATCAGAGAACTACATAAAAGAGAGTTTCATACCCAGAAGGACTGAAACTTGGGAGATACAATAGAAGAAAGATTATCGATCAAAACCACCTCAAAATCAAGGTTCAAAAGTGATACTTGGCCAACATGCTAGACAAAAAGGGAACTTCTACAAAAAATAATTCTCCAGAAAATCCTACTTGGAATCTTGATGAAGGTGAAGAAATGCATAGGGACATAAATGATTTAAAAAAAAATATAGTAACAAAAGATGAACTATAAGAGATGGAAGCTAAGTTGCAGGCAAAGATGGATGGTTTAAAAGAGGATATGATGGAAGTATTGAAAAATTTCGTAACAGAGAAGACACCTGGAAGTGAAAATGCATCCCATGAAATTCATGATGAGGACACAAGGAAGGTAAATGAAGAATGGAGAAACTCCAACTTTGGGTTGAAGACCAACCACGTTCCTAAGATATATATGAGGAAGTTTGATGGAAAGGACCCAATCACATGGATACTTCAGATGGAGAAATTCTTTGATCTACATAATGTGCCACATACACAAAAGTTATGAATTGCTTCTTTATATTTAGAATCCAATCAATTTGTATGGTATCAATGGATTTGTTCTCGCAAATCACTCATCACTTGGACATATTTCACAGAAGAAATGATAGCACACTATGAGGATACAAGGAGAAATACCTTCTTTAGCCAATTGATAAATATCAAGAAAAAGGGGTCAGTTATTGAGCACATTGAGAACTTTCAAAGATTGAATATAAAGGTAATAGATATTCTAGATGAGCACTTGACTAATGCATTCATAGGAACTTTAAAGGATAACATTCAACACGAGGTTCGCCTTTGGGAACCCAAATCATTGGAGAATGCATTTAAGGTGGCAATAAATGTTGAAAGTAAAAATATGTCTATGGCTACTAGAAGGACCAATCCTAACATATATAGAGAGAACAATGCTCCTTCTTATAAAAAACCTCAACCTACAAGTTTGACACCTCAACAATTGGAGGAGAGAAAAGAAAAAGGTTTATGCTTTAATTGTGACAACAAGTACAAGAAGGGACATAAGTGTGGTGAGACGAAATTATTCTACATAGAATGTGAAGAGAAAAAAGAACAAGAACAAGAACCATCTCAAGATGAAAACGTAGAAGCAATTTCATCTTAATAGTTGACTCCCACGATATTGTGTAATGCCTTGGCTAGAATTAGCACTCCTCAAACCCTCAATATCGAAGGATACATCAAAAAGAAAAATGTAATAGTCCTAATTGATTCTAGTAGTACTCATAATTTCATTCACTATAAATTAGCCAAAGCTCTCAATTTCTTTGTATATCCAGTGCCAGAGTTTCATTTAATGATTGCAGATGGAGGAACTATCAATTGCTCAGGAAAATGAAATAATATCAATCTTACTATGGGCGAATGTGTAATAAATAGTCCAATGATTGCTATACCCATGGGTGGTGCAGATGTTGTACTAGGAATCTAATGGTTACAATCATTAGGAACAATGGCTTTTACTTTTCAAGAAATTTCCATGAAATTTTCATTGGAAGGAAAAGAAATTGAGTTAAGAGGCATCACATGGAAACCCGGTAAGGTGATAAGATCTAATGGCATGGAAAAATAATTGAAAAAGGGGCATCAAGGCATTATTGTGCAACTATTCTCACTAGATGTTCAAACATATAAGACATCTATTCCTCAAGATATCCAATGGATCATTGATAAGCGTTCCAAAGTATTTGAAGATATTCCCAAAGGTCTTCCACCCACTCAAAATCATGATCACAAAATTCACCTAATTCCTGGGAGTGTTCCTCCTAACATCAAGCCATACAGATACCCTTATGCCAAGAAGAGTGAAATTGAGCACATGGTTTAAGAAATGTCAGAGGTTGGAATTATTAGACCTAGCCAAAGTTCTTACTCTGAACCAGTGGTAGTCGTATTCAAGAGATATAGGCCATGACATATGTGTCTAGATTATAGAGAGCTCAACAATATCACTATTAAATATAAGTTTCCCATTCCTGTCATTAATGAATTGCTAGATGAACTACATGGAGCAATCTAATTCACAAAATTAGATATTCATTCAGGGTATCGTCAGATTAGAATGAAGGAAGAAGATATCCCAAAAACAACATTCCGAACTCATAAAGGCCATTATGAATTTTTCGTCATGCCTTTTGGCTTTACAAATGCACCTTCCACATTCCAATGGTCGATGAATTCCATTTTCAAGCCCTTCCTTCGAAAATTTGTGATAGTATTTTTTGATGATATGTTAATCTATAGCAAGTCTTGGGAGGATCATGTGTGACATGTTGACAAGGTGCTACAACTACTAAAGGAGGAACAACTATATGCAAAACCATCCAAATGTTTCTTTGGAGTGAAGGAGGTAGAGTATTTGGGTCATATTGTATCTCATGAAGGTGTCAAGGTAGACCCTAACAAGATTAAGGCCATGATGGACTGGTCGATTCCCAAAACATTGAATAGTATTCAAGGATTTGTCGGTTTGACAAGTTACTACCACAAGTTTGTTCGACACTATGGAAGAATAGTAGCACCTTTAATGACACTAACTAAGAAGGATGCATTTTTATGGACTCCAGAGGAAACTAAATATTTTGAACAACTTAAATAGGTGATGTGCAAAGATCCTATCTTGACCACTCCAGACTTCACAAAAACCTTTATTGTGGAATGTGATGCCTCGGGAAATGGAATTGGTGTTGTCCTGGTGCAAGAAAGAAGGCCCCTGGCTTTTGAAAGTCAAACACTCAAGGGAAATGACTTACAAAAACCCATTTATGAGAAGGAAATCATGTCAATACTACATGCATTGATGAAATGGAATCCTTACCTAATAGGTAGGCACTTCAAGGTCAAAACAAATCATGATAGTCTTAAATACTTCTTGGAACAAAGACTATCTTCAGAAGAACAAAAATGGGTCACCCAAATATTGGGTTATGATTTTGAAATCATATATAAAAAGGGGAAGAAAAATGTTGTTGCAGATGCACTCTTAAGAAAGGATGAAAATGTTGAGGCCTTTCTCTATGCTATCTCGATCATCCAACCCGATTAGATAATAGAAGAAAGGGATGAATGGAAGAATGATGAAAAAGTGTGGACTCTCATTCAAAGGTTGCAACAGGATTCCAGTGCATCAGATGCATTTACATGGAAAAATTATTCACTATGGTATAAAGATCTCTTATATTTATGTAAGAACTCCCAACTCAAACAAAAGGTACTATTGGAATTGCACACCTCTCCAGTAGGAGGGCACTTGGGATTTTTGAAAACCTACCATAGAGTCAATAAAGATTTGTTTTGGGATGGCCTTAAAACTGATGTTCAAAGGTTTGTGGCAGGATTTTTTGTTTGCCAACAAAATAATGTGGAAACAATTAAGACCCCAGGTCCTTTACAACCATTAGCCATCCCAAGTCAGTGCTAGGAGGAGGTTTCCATGGATTTCATCACAGGATTACCGAAGTCTGAAGGAAAGAGTGTCATCATGGTGATTGTTGATAGACTGACCAAGTACACACACTTTTGTGCACTCTCTCATCCCTTCATAGATAGTATAGTTGCCACCGCATTCATGGAGACAGTTCAAAAGCTACATGGCAGCCCAAAGATTATTGTAAGTGACAGAGATCCCATCTTCACTCGACATTTTTGGACAGAATTATTTTCTTGTTTGGGTACTCAGGTGGCTCATAGCTCATCCTATCATCCTGGAGCTAATGGACAAGCGGATAGTGAACAAATGTCTGAAGGCTACCTTAGTTACTTTGTCTCTGATAAACAAACACGATAGTTCAAATGGTTACCCTTGGCGGAATGGTGGTATAACACTTCCTTCATCTTGCCAGCAAAAATGACGCATTGCTGGCACTATGGATACCACCCTCCATCTCTTCTTCTCTAAAATAAAATCTAAGGTCCAAGTAGTGGAATATCAAATCAGAATCAACAACAAGTTCTCCAAATGTTAAGGACAACGACCATGGCACATAATGAAGCGACAAGTAGATCAATACGTCATGAAAGTTTTGAATTAGGGGTGTTGGGTGTTTTAAGACTACAACTATACAAACATATGTCCCTCATGCAAACCAAGAAGGATAATAAATTATCTACCAAAGAAGTACTATGGCCCTTATAAGGTGTTGCAAAGATTGGGACTATGGCATACAAAAGGCCCTTATAAGGTGTTGCAAAAGATTGGTACTATGGCATACAAATTGGAGTTGCCTGCATCTTCACGAGTACACCCAGTTTTCCATGTTTCATGCTTAAAGAAGGTTATAGGCGACAAGATCCCAGTTCAAACTATATTACCCGAACTTGGTGAGGAAGGAAAAATCATATTGGATCCTGAAGCCATCACCGACACAAGAATTCACCAGCTGAGGAATAGATCCATTTCAGAGTATCTCATTAAATGGAGGAAACTACTGGCTAAATATTCCACTAGGGAAGCTGAGTTCTTTATATAGAAGCATCCATAGTTACTCAAGCATTGCAGACAACACTTTTCTCAAGGGGAGGGGCATGTTAAGCCCTAATATTGGCTCATTACCCCTTAATTGGGGCATATTACATTAGTAATGTTGTTTTATTTATGTCGGCTTTATTCCATTAGTTGGAATTATACCTCCTAGTCTCCTATATATACCAAGGAGACATTTTCATATGGAATCATATTGTACTTGAACATTTATGTGGGGTAAAAGGAGGTTTCCCCCTTGAAGAGGCTTATTATCTGAAATTATCTCTTTTTCAAGGCGTTGAGTACTTATTCTGTGGTTTTTCTATGCTATATTGATATTTGGTTCTTAACAAAACATGGTAGGATTCCATGGATTCAGAGGAGAAGAAAAGGGATTTGAGATTTGAGATCCCAGAAGGCCAGACTCATGGAGGATATCCTGGCCTTAGATTCAAGGGGACATGTGGGAGCATGTCTTCCACTACGAGAGATTGTCATGCATAGGAGAGTGGGTTTCAAGAGTTGAAACTCTCAGAGGCCGGATAGGTGGAGTCAATAAGAGTCGTTGATTCAAACTGGACTACATGTCGACAAATCGTAGAGATCTATGGGGAGATGGGTGGAAGGAGGAAAGAAGGATGAAATAAAGAAAATATCACAGTTGTTGATATAGGGGAGCTGATCTGGGCCGTGCATAAGAAGGGCGCAGATTCTGAACTGTCGATTCGGACGTTATCGTCAAGATCATGAGGTAGACGATCCCATAACATATTGGGGATAGAAGTTATGAGAAGGTTAAAATATCAAGAACAGACTGGGATCCAAACTGTGGTTTCGTCCAAAGGACATTTGGAGGCAATAGAGGAATATTGGGCCCAAAAGAAGTTTTACTCAAAATCGCTCGTAGTCGAGCTCGAAATTCCATGATTAGCACAAGGGCACAACCCTGGGTCATATGAAGGAAGGGGATAGTAAAGAGGAGCTATAACCCATGAACTGAAGAGCATTGGAATGCGCAGACAGAAGGTGAGAGTATCACATGACCTATGCCAAAGGAAGAAAAGGGGCCTCTATATAATTTTTGTTTTCATTCAGGAGCCTACAGAGTCAACCTGACTCGACACTTAGAACAATCTACATACTAGGAGGTCGCAGAACCCCGAAGGGGAGGGGGGCTGCATCACTATCTAGGAGTTGACACATGGATTGACTACAAATTCCCATACTAGTTCATGTGAACCTCTTCTTAATTGAGTCATCAATTGATGAAGTCTTGTTCATTGAGGATAATACACACATCAATTTGTTTCCAAGGTAATTCTTGATTACTCTATAGCTTCTACATGTCAGGTGCTCCATCCATATTTTATGTTAATACACTTAATCCATTATTATAGTAGTTTTACCCTTATTATCCTTCAATATATTAATGTATTTATTATTTATCACATCATTATTAAGACAACCTATCTTTGAAAATTCAACTTTGAGATCCTTTGCAATCATTGAAATGAAAATTGGAATCTTCTTACATCTTGGCACATGCATCACATACTTGTTTTTTTCTTAATAAATCCATCAGGTACTCTTACACACACATCACCATAAGCTTTAATCCCATGTGATCTATCATCATCTTGTAAATTTTCTTTGGCATGGGTGTCAATGATATCCTTCTCATGTTATTGAAGACACTTCTTCAAAAAATAAACCTATCCTACCACAAAATAGAACAAAAATAGTGTTCCATGGCGATAGTTTTATCTTAATTAGAACCAACTAAAATGTCAACTCCAAACAATTGACTAAAATTATAACCCACATAGTTTTCAAGAGAGGAGAAAAAATGATTGAACGACTACACACATTCTCTTATATACCAATCACCATAAAAATTCCCACATGAAAATATTTTGAGTAAATACATATGTATGCTTTAGGACTCCCATGTACGAAATTGTATATGCATGTAATTATTATTATGATCTCGTGATGTGAGGCGAAATGAGGATGGGGAAGTTGTGAGAGGGACTTTTATTCTCTCTACTTGTGTCAAATATTCTGATGTGATGGGTAGGGGAGTTTTAGTATGTTGTTATATGTGTCAGAATAAATATTAGCATAATATGTTGGTAAATACACTGGTATATATAATGACATAATATGTCGGTATATATACAAGTATATATATCGACATATTATGTTGGCATATATACCAACACATATATACATAGTATATACCTACATAATATGTTGATGTATATATAGTAGGTATATGTATATAAACTACGTATATAATATGTCAGTATATATAGTGGTACAATATATGTCGACATATATATCGATATATATCTCGACATATTATACTAGCATATATGTTGGTATATAGTGTCATATATATTGAAGTATATCTAAACATTTTATACCAGTATATATACTAGTATTATATGTCGTTATATATGTCAACATATCATGTACCATTATACATGTAGGTATATATATCAATATATATGTTGAAATACTACTTGTATATATACCAAAATATTATATCAGTATATATATGAATATATGTACCAGTATATATGTTGTTATATAAACCAACATATCATGTATTGGCATATATGTCGATATATATACCAATATATGTTTATATAACAATATATATATATATACACCAATATGTATCTTTTGGTATAGATACCGCTATAATACACACACACAAAAATATATATATTCGTATATATATTGATATATATCAGATACATCTCAATATATATATACCAATATATATGTCTGTATGTATACCAATATATATTTCAACAAATACATATTTGTAATATCCCTAGGCCGAACCCAGTTGTAAATGTAAATGCAAATATACTTAAGTTGGTGAGTTGTTTGATAACATTTTTGTATGCATTTTCATGGCATAGTGCACGCATGTACTACGCAGTAAAATGATGAAGTGTGCACATTCCAGGATACTGTGCACAACATCTTAAGTGCGCATGATATTGAGGCCAGTGAGCCTTTGTGTATATGTTATGTTTTATAGGTTGGTTAACCATTTATTATAAGCTATGATGATTACGTTTTGATTAGGCTAGAGAGCCAAGATGTTGAAGGCCAGTGCACCTATTTTGTATATGTCTCATGATTAATATAAAATACATCGATGCGCATAGATCGACCACAAAAAAAGAGATGGGGGACTAAACTCTGGTAGTTAGGGAAAGGGAGGGGCTAAGTTAAGGAAAGGGGCTAAGCTAGGGAGCTTAATCCAAAAAGGAATATTATATTAATGTTTCTTAAATATAAAGTATTGACAACTATTTTATCCTAAGTTCTAAAGTTGGGGAAAAGTGGGCCAAATTAGCTCCCAACATCACAAGTGTCAAGTTGGGGACATGCATAGATATTGTGGGGACTTAGTTCATTTTCCCATCTTTTCCATGATCTTTTCCATGATTTTTTCCATCATTATTCCCATCATTATTTCCATCATTCCTTCCATCATTCAGTTATCCAGTCAATCATCCATGAGCATGCACACACCCATTGAGATATCTTTCGTATCTTCATGACTGTACCTGATCCTATATCCATAGCCATTTTTGTGTTGGTGTATCTAGTTAGCTTGGGAGATGGACTGAAGAAGAAGGTTGTCAGGCCCATCGGATATTGAAGAGGAGGGTTTTCATGCAAGTGAGAAATTATATGGGTTAGGGAACTGTCGAGAATTTATTTCCTGAAGGTGCTAAACTGCAGCTACAGGGCTCTGAGACTTCCTGTCTTTCCTATTTCTGAAGCCATGGAAGGGAAGTGGGGCAGCCGAAGGACTGTTGAGTAGAGAAGGGGCACACTTCTTAGGGTGGGAGAAGCATGTGGGGAGTGAGAGACTCTAGGTTTTGATTTGAGTGAGCATTTGTGACATAGTCTTTCCTTTCATCTATGAGCCTTTGGCCTGATGAAAAATCCATTTATCCGTGTGGAGTTTAGTCCTAGATTGGGGGTGACTCACTGTTGAGAGTGATGAAAAGTGTGGTCTAAGGTTGGGATGTTTGTGGAAGGTATGCATACAGTTGGTGACATTATTACCAAGATAATTGCCAATTTTGTGATAAATTTACATGATGCATTGTTATTTATGTGCTTATTTTTATGGGTTATCATATGTGCAGTTGTAACTGTGTTTATTTTTATGGGCATTTCCTGTATATGATGCATGTATATGTTTACTGTTATTTCATTCTGAATCCATCTATTTACAGATGTATTTGTATGTTTATGTTTTATATATAATGCTTCTACAAGAGTTTTGTGTGTGTATACTTTAATTGCATGCAGTTCAAAACATTTATGTGGTACAACTCAATTGGATGATGGGTATGTTACAATCTGTTCCGTAGAGAGAACAATAAGACTTCTCTGCCATAGCCTGACCCAACATGGATGGTCGGGGACATTACAACATGGTATACGAGCTTCATTTTTTAACAATGATCCTGTATGGGCCGAGAAAGTTGAATTGAAGCGAAATGTCACAGATGAATTATTTCGAAGTGGCCAAATTTCAGTTTGTAGATCTTCCATGGTAAAAAGTAACAACAGCTGGGTGGAATTGGGAAAATCCCCAATTTGTGTTGTTAAATTCATCATAAAATGGAGAAATTTAGCCAAGTGGTGAGATATTATTGTTTTAATATTTGTTCTACAAAATTCAAACCTGGAATTGGTTGAATTTGAAGTTACAGTGAAGCCATGATAGATGGAGCAAGATTTGTAATTAAAATTCCCAATTCGTGAATTGATTTTGGGTAAATTCATTCCAGAAATTTCAACCTACAACAATTTTGTTGTTTCATAAGTTGAATTGTTCTTATCAGGGTGAAATTGAACGAATTTCATAGTTGCAGAATGATGATGGTAAATTGGGGAAATAAGTTAAGCAAAAGCCCCAATTTCTGCAGCGGAATTCATAAGGAATTGATGCGCATAAAAATGAGTGTGTGCAGGAGGGTGCAATAAAAATACATGATGCGTAGTGAAAAGATTTTGATAGGTAAAATTCGGCATTGTGTGGAAAGATATTGGCGTGCTAGTGCGCGAGCTAAATTTTGGTGTAGCGCGAAAAAATGTTAGTGTGCAGGTGTGCACACTAAATTTCGGTGCCGCACAGAAAAATGTTGGTATACAAGACTGTGTGTTAAATTTAGCATTTTGCAGTGTGCACACACATAATAATGATGTGTGTGGTGTGTGCAGTGTTGGCAGAGTGCAATGGAGTATGGTAGTTGAGCGCATAATGTGGGTAAATGTTGTGACGCGACAGTTTAGTTAGTGGTGCATGCAGAGTTTTGGTGCACAGTGAAGACATACTAAACTATGGCATTGTGCAATGCGTAGATTAAAATGCGTGTGGAATATCAATGTGCGATCCAAAAATTGTGCACAACAGTTAATAATGCAAGAACGAAAACTAGGCACGATAGATGTTGGTGCACGACACAAAAGTAGTGCACGCAAGATATTGGCGCGACAAAGAAGTGATACACAGTGGTTTTTAAATGCGCGAAGCATGATTTACATTGTATTGTTGTTCTGCATGATAAATATGGGTTATAGGTTGAAATTTGTGCGTGTTAAGTCATTTGGAGAGTGAACAACAACAAAAAATCAATAATTTTCTTTGACGTTTTATATCATTTGAACATAATCTTTTTACAACGCGTTTGTGAGGCCCTTAAGAGCGTTTTTAGCAATGCAAAAACACTGAGAACAGAGTGTGCTAAGGCACACTCTGTCTCTACATTTCAAATAAAATAACATAGAGAGATATTTCTAATGGTGTAAACTATTTGTCAAATAGATCTTTTATTAGAAAGTTACAACACAAACAGGGAAGGGTAAATTTTAAGACTGAACTAACTTCAAAGAGCCATAATATTCTACTCCAGAATTAGATTGAGGCGCAGAAGAAGTCAATGGATAGATATTGAGCCATATAAGATAGTCCTAGAGTTCAATTAAATTTCCGGGCATGTTAAAAATGTTTAATATGGAAAATAATGAACCTGTAGCATATCAGTTACAATATGGTATTTTGGCCTAGAACATCAGTTGGCTGTAACTAGCAACTCGGAACCCAAAAAGAGATGAAACTTGGACAGAGTGTCCATAATATGTATATTAAGAAACCCAATTGAGATCCTATGAAACTTCCAAAGGATTATGTGTAAAAATTCATATTTATAGCAAAGAGTTGCGCCAAGTTGAAAAGGAACAAAAAATTTAATGAGAAAAAATCAAATAGCCATAACGTTCTGCTCAAGAATCAGAATTGAGGATCGAAGTAGGCGTTGGAAAGGTATTGTATAGTGGAATATAAATATCCACCCATAAAATTGATCGGGGAATTCAATTTTCCATGAAATCAGAAAAAATAATTCTGATATATATTATTGAACTACAATGGTTCATATTTTGATGAAATTGTTGAAACAATTAGCCTGTCAAGGTTTTGTTAGCTACAAATTTTGCAGAGTTAACAACAACTAGATCATATCAAAATCACCATATATTCCATAGGAATGGAAGAGGCATAGGAAACTTACAGTTAGGAGGATGATATTAGAGGGATGGATGTCTATTTGGGCATTGAAGGAATAAACTCTAATGGACATGGATATGAAAGGAATGAAAAGATGAATATGGCAGAGACCATTAAAAATTTGCATAAGGATGTACAAAGCCATAAAGATGATAATAAAAGTCTTATGAAAGACAAGGAACATCAGGATGACTTCAATATGAATTTAAGTTAGAGCTTGAACTGAATAGAAAAGAAATTGGACAAGGAGAGTGGCTCAAGAAAAAATGGAAGTCACGGGCCTTCTGATGAGAAAAGAAGAGCAAGAAGGGTTAGCAGACATCACCATCACTCCTCAAGGAATTCCAATAAGAGATCACATAGTAGCTCAATTCTATCCCCTCAGAAATCACAAGAGGTCTGAGGTGGACGAGCTATGAGGAGAAATGAACAAAATCAAACCTCCTACTTTTGATGGTGAGCATAAGAAGGATGAAGATGTAGAGAGGATGTAGCCCCCTATCCCTCCAAAGGTCTACACAACCTCCTGGTCAGGATCTTCTGGTTCTGAAGATGAAATGGCCCTTATGATTCCAAATTGGAACCCTTCGAATGAACACACAGGTCCCTCACTAATGCTCGGTTGGCTTTTCCAAGCACCAAGCGTGAGCTCCCACCACACACGACCAAGAGTCGTGATCACACTCCTATCCTTCTAGCCTTTCATGAATCGAGATTCAGGGTTTCTCAAGGGATAGACCCTTGACTCTTCAATCATCGAATGTCAAAAAATGGCTTAGAGATGGTTACCCCCCCTCGGTTCAAGCCTCAGTCCACATGGCCCTCCATTGTGACCTCGTGCTAAGTCAGAAAGGGAACTTATCGTGGATCAGGACTTCACGAGTCAAGCATCTCACTCCTTTGTATTTTGAATCCCGAGTTGTTGAAATGTCGAAATAGGGCTCTAGATAGGAGCTATCCCTCTCTCATATGCTCGTGATATGACCTCCGACTAGGCTCAGATCCCAATGCCTAATCCTTCGGGTTTTCATGTTTCACAAAATCAGGGTACAAGGGATATCTCTGCTCCTTGGAATCCATGGTTGCCAAAATGCTGAAATGTCTTGCCATTCAATCAACGAATCATAATAACCCCTGATATCTGTGGCCCACGTCTGGCCTCGCTATTTCTCTATTTCATGATTTGGGGTTTTGGGAGACAAGGGCCTCTATCATTCCAACTTGTGATACCCAAAATCGTGATGTAGACCAACAGTCCAGATATGCCTATGATCGATGGTTTCTATCCGTCCTAAGCTTTGGATGTCAAGAAGCTCTCACCGCTAACCTCCTCACAGCTCCACCTTATCCAACATCTTCCGAGGTTTTGGCGTTTCTGCTCGAGTACTTTCCATCATCCATTCAGATCTTCGATACTTGTCCTCACCGCTAACCTCCTTGCAGTTCCACCTTATGCAACAACTTGCGGGGTTTCAACATTTCTCCTCAAGAGATTTTACTCGATTCAAACTTAGAAAATTTTCTGTCTTTGAAGACTTGGTCTTCGCTTCTTCCTAGGAGACGGTTTTTTCTGGGTCTCGATAACGCTTCTCTGAAACATTATCCCTCTTGAGATTCGCCTTGTGTAGGCCTCGAATTCCCACGCACTCCTTGCGTCTAAGGGATTTTGATAACTCAGATCCAAGGGGTTTCTCACGGAGAGATTCCTCCTGATCTCCTGGTGTTATCTCCTCTCTCGATGCACACCTTGCAGAGCGTCAATGAAGAGAAACAATTGAAACTGGAAAATTCAGATTCACCATAGTGGAAACTCTTGTTCTATTTACGATTTCCAAAACATGCCTCAAAGGGTAAAATTTTGCACTGGTTCAAGTGTGCCTCCAAAGGTAAATTTTGTCGCTAAGTGAAGGAATATTTCAAAATCGGTTGTAACTGCCCACGTTGAAGTTCTAGAAAAACTCTCACGTGTTGAGTGGTCTTGCCTCTACACGCTTTCCAATGATGCTCCTGTATCATAATCCCCTTGAAAAAAATTCATGGACCCCTGTCCATGAGCTCCTCTACTGACTTTCCCTGCTTCTGGATAGAAGCTTCATTTTCCCAACTAGAATATTCTATTAGGTGTCCCTTCCATTTGACCATATATTCAAAATAAGTCTTCCTCCTGGTCTTCTTGTCAATCCTCTGATCAACAATCTTCTCCATCTGCAACTTTTCTACCACATGCATTTGTTTCTCCCATTTAATTTTTCCTTGACCTTATGACCCTTCTGTTTCATTTTTCCTAGACAGATATAGGTCTGAAACATTGAATATGGGTGAAATTCCCACACCATCTGGCACTTCAATCTCATAGGTGTTTGCATCAAACTTCCTCAATATCTTACAGGGTCCTATCTTTTTCATCTTCAACTTGTTGTATCTTCCCCTAGGGAATCTTTCCTTCCTGAGATGTGCTAAAACCTGATCTCCTACTTCAAATTGAAGTTCCCTGTGATGTTGATCATCTCTATGATTTTCTTTCTGATTAGAACTCTCCAACTGTCCTTTGATCTGGCTATGGAGTTGCTCCATCTCTGCAACAAAATCCTCTGCTCCAACACTCCTGATCTTACCCTGTTCCAAGTCTCTCAACTCAGACACTCCCCTGGGTTGCATTCCATATAGTTTTTTGAATGGGATCCTTCTAATTCTCCTGTTTGCTGATTCATTGTATGCAAATTCTTCTTGTGACAGAATTTGATCCCACTGGTTATGATGTTCAGTAGCTAGACTCCTTAATAAATTCCCCAAACTAATATTTACCACTTCAGTCTTCCCATCTGTTTGAGGGTGATAAGTTGAGATGAAGGACAAATTCAACCCCATATTCTTCCATAGCGTCCTCCAAAAGTGACCAACAAATTTTGTGTCTCTATCTGAGACAATGCTGTTGGGTAGGTCGTGATGTCTCACAACTTCTTTGAAAAACAGATTTTCAACATCCATTGCGTCACTGGTATTCTGGCATGGGATGAAATGTGCCATCTTTGAAAATCTATCCACCACCACAAATATGGAATCAAATCCTCTTTTTGTTCTTGGCAATCCCAACACAAAATCCATGCGTATTGCATCCCAAGGCCTCTCTGGTATTGGGAATGGTTGATACAACCCATTGTTCTACCTTTTCCCCTTAGCATGCTGGAAGATTCTACATCTGTTCACAAAATTTATCACTTATGTTCTCATACCTGGCCAATAGTATGATTTGCTCAATTGTGAAAATGTTTTATCATGGTCGAAATGTCTAGCCAATCCTCCGATGTGTTTTTCCTTTAGAAGATTATCCATTATTGATCATTTTGGTATGCACAATTGATGTCCTCTGAACAACACTCCTTCTTGAATAATCTATTCTGTCCACTGACTTCTATCTCTCAACACAGGATTAGCACATGCCTTATATGCCTCCTTGAAATCTATATCATCATGATACATGTCCTTAAGGTGTTCAAACCCCAAGGTATTCACCCGAAATTCCTGCATGATCAAACATCTCCTGCTTAACGCATCAGAAACCTTGTTACCATTCCCAACAATATGTTTTATGACAAAAGTAAAATTTTGCATAAATTCAACCCATTTTGCATGCCTCTGGTTCAGGTTTTCCTGTCTGGTTATGAATTGTAAAGCTTGTTTATTGCTATAGAAGACAATTTTTTGTGGGAAAAGATAGTGCCTCCATTTCTTCAAAGCTTGAATTATGGCATAAAACTCCTTGTTATATGTGGAGTATTTCTTCTTAGTCTCATTCATCTTCTCACTGAAATAGGTAATAGGTCGATTGTCCTGACTCAGAACTACTCCTATTGCAACTCCACTTGCGTCACATCTTACCTAAAATGTCTTCCCAAAATTTGCCAAGACCAGAATTGGTCATTCTGTTATCTTTTCCTTCAGTATATTGAAGCTCCTTTCAGCCTCCTCTGTCCATTTAAAATATATGTGCCGCTTCTTCACTAAATCCATCATGGGTGCACAAATCCCACTGAAGTCTCTAATGAAATTTCTATAAAAACTTTCTAAACCATGAAAGATCCATACCTCGAACATGCTCCTTGGTGATGACCACTCCTTGATCGCTTTCACCTTCTCTGGATCCATCTTCAGTTCATTCGAAGAGATTACGAAACCCAAATAAATGAGCTCTGTCTTCATAAAATAGGACTTCTTCAAGTTGATCAACAATTTCTCCTGTTGTAGCCTCCTCATTACTAGCGTTAGGTGCCTCAAATACGCCTCTTTAGTCCTGCTAAAGATCAATATATCATACAAATATACAACCATGAAATTTCCAATGAAATCTTTCAGAACTTCATTCATCAACCTCATAAAAGTACTCGGGGCATTTTTTAATCCAAATGGCATAACCAAGCACTCGTATAGACCTTCATTTGTCTTAAAGGTTGTTTTCCATTCATCACCTTCTCTCATTCTAATCTGGTGTTATCCACTTTTCAGATCTATCTTAGAAAATAAATTTGCTCCACTTAAGAAATCCATTAAATCATCCATTCTTGGTAAGGGAAATTTGTACCTAATGGTGATCCTATTGATGGCTCTCGGTTTTGTGCACATTCTCCATCCTCCATCTTTCTTTGGGCTCAACATAGTCGGTACTGCACATGGACTCAAGCTCTCTCTGACCAAACCTTTGTCTAGCAACTCTTGGACTTGGTGCTTCACTTCTTCATTTTCTCGAGGTGTTAATCTGTACAATTCTTTGTTTGGAAGACTTGCCCCTAGTATCAAGTCGATATGATGACTGATACTCTTGATGGGTGGCAATGAGTTTGGCAGCTCATCCACCACTATATCAGCAAAATTATCCAGCAGCTCATGAACTTCTTCAGGCAAATCATCCAATGATGTACTCATAAGGATGACTCTAGGCTTCCTCACCACAACAAACTGCATCTCTTGTTCTTCCTTGACTTATTTTAGGAGTTCCTTTCCACTCATGAGAAGTATGCTTGCATTGGCTTCCTCCTTTACTCCCTTCTCCTTTGTTGGCAGCAACATATGCGTCCTACCATTCTTTTATAATGTATATGTGTTTTTCCTCCCATCATGAATGATGTTTATGTCAAACTGCCATGGTATTCCCAACAGAATATGGCACATGTCCATGGGAATTACATCACATAGGATTTCATCTTTATATCCTCCTATTTTAATTTCAACCAGGCATTGTTTAGTGATCATTACCTGGTGTCCTTTTTCCATCCATGAGACTTTGTATGGTTTTGGGTGTCCAGTTTTCTTCAGTTCCAATTTCTCCACCATCTCTGTGGATACTAGGTTGTCAGTACTCCCACTGTCAATGATCACCTTGCATAATTTATCCTTAGTCTTGCAAGCTATCCTAAAGAGATTGTTTTTATGCACTGGTTTTTCAATTTCTACCTCTGGTTTTAAGAGAACTTTTCTCAACATCAGGGATGCTCCATCCTCTACTCCTTTTGCCTCAACATCTCTTCATTGTGCTTTTGAAATGTGAGCTTCTCCTCCTCTGCCTCTTCCTCTAGAAGCATTTCTTCCACCACTCTGTCTCCCTCATGAACTTCCTCCTTGTTCTGAGTGATTGTGTGTTTTCTCAATCTCGTCCTTAGACTAATGTGCTCTGTCACGGTTAAATCCCTTTCTTTTGCTTGAGATCAAGCCTTTACCTCTTCCTCGTTGGTTCTTCTTTCTGGACAACTTCTCCTCTTCCTTCAGCGAAAACTGATAAGCATCTTCCATACTCCTCACTGACATCATGCTAAGTTCATCATGGATTTCATATCTCAAGCCATTTATATATCTGGCGACTCTTTCTTCGTCTCTCTCCCTTTGTCCAGTTCTGATGTTCAACCGGTAGAACTCCTCGGTGTACTCCTTGACTGTCATCCCTTTCTATCTCAGGTTCTATAGCTTCTTGAACAGATTGATCTGGTAATATTTGGGTATGAACTTAGCCTTCAGTTTGGCTACCATCATATCCCAACTTTTTATCCTTTGTTTTCCTTTAATTCTCCTCTTAGCCTATAGTTCCTCCCACCACAGTGTTGCATGCCCTTTTAGCCTGGTGACTGCCTACTTCACCTTCTTCTCCTCATCAACATCTTCATACTCGAAGTGTTTTTCCATGGAGCTTATCCAGTCCAACAATTCTTCATCATATAGATTTCCCTCATACATGGGGACCTCTATCTTAGCTCTTCCTCCCAATCTGGGAACTTCTCTCAACAAATGTTCTTTTGCAACATCCTCTCCTGCAGCTTTTTCAACCTCAACCTCTTCACTTTTTGCATCACTGACATCCCCAATGTTAGGTGCTCTTCTCTGTGTTGGTTCCATTGTTTTCAATTAGGCGCGAAGCTCTCACATCTCCCTCTATACAACACAGTTGGCTAAAGGTGACTCTCGTCTTCTTGGTGGCATTATGTTGACTATTTGTCACACACAGAGTACAACTCCGAGTTATCTGTCTCTTCCTTTTTCTCTCTCCTGAAGTATATAGACGAAGATCTTATGCTCTATTAGCACTTGATGCAGACCCCCTATCGCTCTGAAGGGTTACACGACCTTCTTGATCAAGATCTTCTAGTTCCAGAGCCGAATTGGCTCTTTGGATTCAAAACTTGAACCCTTCAAACATACACATAGGTCTCTCACTAATGCTCAGTTGGATTTTCCAAGCACCAAGCGTGACCTCCCACCGCACACGACCAAGAGCCATGACCACACTCCTATCCTTCCTACCTTTCGTGAATCACGATTCAGGGTTTCTCGAGGGAGATACCCTCGACTCTTCAATCACCAAATGTTGAAAAAGGGCTTAGCAGTGGTTAACCCCCCCGTTGAAGCCTCAGTCCACATGGCCCTTTGTTGTGACCTCACGCTAAGTCAGAAAGGGAACTTATCGTGGATCAGGACTTCACGAGTCAAGCATCCTACTCCTTTGTCTTCCGAATCCACGGTTTCTGAAATACTGAAATATGGCTCTAGATAGGAGCTAGCCCTCTCCTGTATGCTCATGACGTGACCTCCAGTTAGGATCCGATCCCAACACCTAATCCTTCGGGTTTTCGCATTTCGTGAAATCAGGGTACAAGGGATATCTCTACTCCTTGGAATCCCTAATTTCCGAAATGACAAAATGTCTTTTCGTTCGATCAATGGCTCACAATAACCCCTTAGATATGTGTCCCACATTCGACCTCGCTATTTCGCTATTTTGCAATTTGGGGTTTTGGGAGACAAGGGCCTCTGTCCTTCCAGCTCGCGATACCCAAAATTGGGATGTGGACCAATGGTCCAGATCTTCCTATGATCGATGGTTTCTATCCCTCCTGAGCTTTGGACATCAAGAAGACCTCACCGCTAACCTCCTCACAGCTCCACCTTATCCAATGACTTACGGGGTTTTGACGTTTCTCCTCGAGGACTTTCCACCGTCTGTTCATATCTCCAAGACTTGCCCTCGCTGCTAACCTCCTTGTAGTTCCACCTTATCCAATGGCTTGCGGGGTTTTCGTGTTTCTCCACGAGAGATTTTACTCGCTTCAGAATTAGAAGATTTTCTAAGTCTTTGAAGACTCGATCTTTGCTTCTTCCTAGGAAATGGGTTTTTCTGGGTCTCGATAACACTTCTCTGAAACATTATTCCTCTTGAGCTTCACCTTTTGTAGGCCTTGAATTCTCATGCACTCGTAGCGTCTAAGGGATTTTGATAACTCATATCCAAGGGGTTTCTCACAGAGATATTCCTCCTGATCTCCTGGTGTTCTCTCGTCGCTCGATGCACACCTTGCAGAGATTCAATGAAGAGAAACTATTGAAACTGGAAAAATCATAGTGACTGTTTCATTTACTTGTTTATGGGACACAAGAATAACAAAAAAGATAGGAAAATGTAAACACAATTGCACAACATGAATTTAGATCAATTTTCCCCCTTGTTATATTCCCAAGTGCCCAATGGCTACAAAATACATTCAAATTACAGTAACTCAAAAATTGAGATCTCCTGCTAACTTGCAGTTCTCCCTTACAACTAATTTCTCTCTATGTTGCATCTAACCCCAACTGGGCATACAAACTTATACTTAACTCAAAAATATTTCTAGGGTTTCCCCTGGCTACTTGCCTACTATAAAGTTCATCGTATGCTATCTTAGATCAATCGCATTCCAGAGCCATAGTGGAAACTCCTCCTCTGTTTATGATTTTCAAAACGTGCCTCAAAGGGTAAAATTTGGCACTGGTTCACGCGTGCCTTCAAAGTTAAATTCTAGTGCTAAGTGAAGGCGGATTTCAAAATCGGTTGTAACTGCTCACGTTCAATTTATGTAAGAACTCTCATGGGTTGAGTGGTCCTACCTCTACAAGCTTCCCAACGATTCTCCTGCATCAAGAGACATGGTTTCTGAGCATGAGAAAGTATTTTCAATTGCATAATGATTCTTCTCATGCAGGAGGTAGAATTTCTATCTATCAACTCAAGGGAAAGGAATCCATTTGGTGGGATCAGCTTGTGCAAGTGAAACACACTAAAGAGAAAAGTGTTACTTGGAGGGAATTCAAGAAGTATTTTGAGAAGAAATATTTGACTAAGAGATACTATGAAGGTAAAATAAAAGAGTTCTTTGAACTCAAGCTTGGGAGTATGTCAATAAATGAATATGAGAGAAGGTTTTTAGAACTGTTGAAGTATGTCTCTTTCATCAAGGATGAGACAGTTAACATTCAAAGGTATTTGAGTGGATTTCCATCACTTATCAGTGACATAATACAATATGATGATCCAAAGACATTGGAGGAGACCATAAGGTGAGATAAATGCCTTTATGATCAGCGAAACTCAAGGCCAACTTTCCAAAAATCTTGGGAAGACAAAAATAAATTCAAGGTGGATGAGAGGAAGAAGGGATCTAAACCACCATTCTTCAAAAATAATCCACATGGAAAACAAACTCCTAGAGAGCCCAGAACGATTGAAACAGGGGGTCAAAGGACAAGGCAACCACCTATTCAATGTTGGGGTTGTAAAGGAGATCACATGTTCATAGATTGTCCTCACAAAGGTGAAAAAGGGAGAACTGTTCACAATGTACAACAAGATGAAATAGTGGAGGACATGGGAAGAAATGTACCAAGAATCTATGCAGCCCTGGACAACAAGCAAGAGGAATGTTAGTCACATATGATTGAAGTGGAAGGTATGATCAACAACCAAACCATTGATATTTTAATTGATTCAGGAGCTAGTCATAGTTATATACATCCTAAGATGGTGGAAAGTTTGCATTTGCCAAAAAGATAGAATGGGCAATCTTGGTTGGTACAAATGTCTACATGAGCCAAAAGAAAAGTTAATGAGATGGTTAGGTCATGTCTTATGGACATGAATGGACTTAACACTAGGGAATATTTGAACATCTTTCCTTTAGGTTACTATGACTGTCTAATTGGGATGGATTGGTTGGACCATCATCATGCCATCCTAGACTATCATAACAAGGAATTTAATTGATTGGATGAGGAAGGGACCATAAGGAAGGTGCAGGGAATTCCCAGGATAGTAACCATCCGAGAAATGTCATCATTGCAGTTGAAGAAATGTTACAGAAAAGGGTGTCAAATATTACAACACATATGGAAGAGACACCTAAAGATACGGTTCCAAATTTGGAAGATTATGCAATCCTGGAAGAATTTGAAGATGTGTTCAAGGAGGTACCAGGACTACCCCAAAGAGAGATATTGATTTCTCTATAAATTTAATGCATGGATCAGCTATAGTGTCAAAGACTCCTTACAGAATGAGCACACCAGAGTTGAAGTAGTTGCAGATGCAACTTGAAGGGCTTCTGAAGAAGGGGTATATACACCCAAGTGTGTCACCTTGGGATGCCCCAGTCTTTTTTGTGAATAAGAAATATGGAGCATTAATATTTTGCATTGATTTCAGACAGTTGAATAAAGTGATTGTTAAGAACAGGTATCCTTTGCCAAGGATTGATGATCCTTTTGATCAATTGAAGGATGAAAAGAAATTTTCAAAGATGGATCTCAGGTCAGGATACCATCAGGTAAGGATTAAATAGGAAGATATCATAAATACCACCTTCAAGAAAAGGTATGGTCATTATGAGTTCACAGTGGTGCCATTTGGGTAATCAAATGCACTAGTTGTTTTCATGTCCTTAATGAATGGTGTTTTCTGAGAATATTTACACACGTTTGTCTTTGTCTTTTTGGATAACATTATTATATATTCCAAGTCATAAGAAGAGCATGAACGTCATTTGAGGATGGTTTTTCATGTATTAAGGGAGAATTAGTTGTATGCCAAGTTGAGAAAGTGCTCATTTTATTAGAAGAAAATTCATTCTTTGGGGCAATATCTTTTCAAAGGATGGGATAACAATGGATCCTGAGAAGATAGAAGCCATTAGAGAATGTTCAGCGCCAAAGAATGTGACAAAATTAAGATCATTCATGGGCCTTGCAGGCTACTACAAGAGATTTATTGAAGGATTTTCAAATATTGCACACTTCCTAGATTCAAGCAAAGAAAGGGTGTGAAGTTTCAGTGGACATTGGATTGTGAAAAGAGTTTCCAACACTTGAATAAATTATTAACAAGTGCTCCAATAATAAGGATTGCAGACCCAAATGAAGAATTCATTGTATGCATATATGCAAGTAAATAAGGACTTGGTAGAGTCCTTAGTCAAAATTGATTTGTTATATGTTATGAATCAAGGAAGTTGAAAGAGAATGAAAGACGCTATGCCACTCCTGATTTGGAGTTGGAAACCATAGTGCGTGACTTGAGGAAATGTAGACACTACCTCATGGGGAAAAGTTTTGAACTAAGAACAGATCATAACGGTTTGAAATATTTATTCGATCAGCCAACTCTAAATGCTAGGAAAAGTAGATGGTTAGAATTTCTAAGTGAATGTGACTTTGATATAAAGAATATCAAGGGAAAAGAGAACAAAGTGGTTCATGCACTCAGCAGAAGAGTACATGAATTGCATGCTACAACCAATAGCACGTACCAATCAGATTTGAAAGAAAGAATTACAGAGGTTGTCAAATTTGATTCTCAATTTAAGGAATTAGTGGCAAAATTACAACAAGGTATTTTGCAGCAGGCAATTGAGGAATATAAGCTAGATATTGATGGAATTCTCATGTACAGGGGAAGAATTTATGTACCAAATTATCAGGAATTGAAAATTTTGATATTGAGAGAAATGCATAATGTGCCTTATGTTGGGCACCCAGGATATCAGAAAACTATTGCAGCTGTCAAAAGCCAATATTATTGGCCAGGCATGAAGAAAGAGGTTGTTGATTTTATTGCCAGATGTTTGGAATGTCAAAAATTAAAGGATGAGCATAGACATCCAACTGGTTTTCCATAGGCATTATGTTGGCATGTTTACAGATAGGTGTTCTTCTCATTGATGGAAAGATAAGAGTATGCAACAATGGAAAAATAGGGACTTTGTAAGCTCATGAGGATAAGTGCAGAGGTGCACGTAGAGTGAAAGAGTGTGCTTGATCATTTGATGGCAAACAGGTAGGCAAGGAAGATCGGGGACAAAATTGATCCGACTCCATTTCTAAGTTTCGGACACTAGGAGGTGGAAGTGTCGAAACACTTCACCACAGGAGTCCCGGAATCGCGAAATGCGAAATGCTGAAATCCCGAAAGCAGGAGACAGTTTCATATACTGGGATTTCAGATACTGGGAGTTGGGGATGTCAAGAACTCTTACTACAACAGTCCCAAAGTCGCGAACCCCGAAGTAGCGAAATATGAAATTGCGAAATGTCAAAGACTCCATACGGAAGGTTCGAATATGGGGATTTGGAGATGTCAAGGACTCTCATGAGATGAATCCCGAAGTTGTGAAGTGAGAAAAGATGAAAAGTTGAGCTGACTCCATTTTGGAGTCTCACAGACCGGGAGATGGAGTTGTCAATAACTCTCACCTCAAGAATGTTGAAATCGTGATGTGTGAAATCATAAAGAGATTTGGACTGTCGAATCATCTAGAGTGTGGACAGTTGATCTGACTCCATTTTGGAGCTTTGGATACTGGGAGTTGGAAGAGTCAAGTGATGAGACTCTTCATCACAAGAGTCATGAAGTGGAAAAATGTGAAACGCTGAAATCCCGAATCAGGCACAAGGAAGGCCCGTGAAGTGTCGAATTCACGACAGGATCTAGACCATTGGGTCCATAGGACATATGATGACAGATCATCATTTCACTGACTGCAAAGTCAAAGGAACGCAGTTCCCTAACCTCTCAAACTCGATAGGAATTCGCGACATGCGAAATTATGAAAGAACTATATGGATAAGCACTCGGTCACCTCTCATAATCGCATGGTCGAAGAGCTGTAAAGAAAAGATTGAAGCGGCAAGCTCCTTTTTTTCGAAGTTTCATAGATCGTGACTTGGAGAGTCGAGATGCGACACAACAGGATTGTTGAAATGCTGAAATGTGAAACACCTTTTGGCTCAGCCTGCGGTCACAACCATTGGTCAAATCGGTGGAATATGGAGGAAGGAACTAGTGCAGACAAGATCCATTTTGGAGTTTCAGGGATTGGGACATGGAGAGTAATGAAATATTTACCACAGGGATCCTGAAATGCCGAAGTGCGAAATGGCGAAATGAACGCAAGATTCAATGAATTCAATTCAACGGTGCAAATAAATTTGAATAAGATCGGAGGGATACTGTTGCACTTCACAGTGTAACTGCTAGAAACAAATGATGGTTTCTTCCAGAGGATGATCTTGTCTATGATAGAGAAGACAAAGAGTCTCAACTACCAGAGAAGATGAGGAATATCGATAAAACACCCAGTAATGATGGATGCATATGTGAAACCGCAGAGAATCTGGAGAGCTACCATGATGATTAGACAGAGCACTCACAATGAGAATCAGATGCAAAACAGAGAGAGAGAACATGGCACATAGGATATGGGATAACTGTGGAGGAGTGAGGTGGAGAAAACACCCCGATGTGGAGGATTTTTTGGGGGGTGTAGAGGATGGAAGAGTAGGAAGAAGATTTCATGCACAAGGTGTACAAAGACGATAAGAATGTTGAACAAAGAAGAAATGGGGAGGCGGTTGAGTGTGATTGAGGTCTGAAGAAGGAGGCAGAGCACAATAGCAGAAATGCATAGAAGGGGAATGGTGCATCGAAGGGATTTGGCATAGAGAGCATAAAAGGAAAAAGAATAGAAATCCCAAGGAGTGAGCAGAAGACACTGATGCAGACAGAGCAGCGTAGTGTACCAGAATAGTGATGAGACCAGTAAGCCATTGAAGAACTTTATATCATTGTAATAAGTCTTAATAGAAAAAAATTATATTTCATGGTGGTAGGGAGGTGCTAGGGAGGACTGTTGTCCTCAAGGGTTCAAGTGGGTTCTTGGACAAAGGGAGTTGTAGCTTCCATCTGGTTGCAGCCAGAGATACCAGGGTGGTAGGGTGGTGCAAGGGAGAACTATTTTTCTCTATTATACAGGTCGGTGCCTGTGTGACTGGAAGTTGGTGCTTCCATCCAGTTTGTGCTCGAACACTTAGGGAGTTGGTGCTTCCTTCTAGTGGGTGCTATAGAAACTAGGGAGTTGATTCTTCCTTCTAGTAGGTACTAGAGAAAACAGAGAGTTGATGCTCTCAGCAAGTTGCATCTTGCAATACAGAGGTTGTAGCCTCACAATGAGTTGGAGCTTATATGTATGATAATGTACAGAATGTAAAGATTACTTATCATATAAAAAAGAAGAGGTTTTTACCCTTGATTGGTTTCCTCAGGAAATATTTGTCTCTGTATATTTCATATGTGACAATGATGTTGAATGTTCTATTTCTTACTTCCCTGCATTATTGTGATTGTCATTAAGTGCTCTGGAAAGAATTTAAAATAAGCATAATTGTTTAAGCATGGTAACCATTTATTCACCCCCCCTCGTAGTTGTCCAACAATTAGTATCAGATCTAGCCCCTTTTATCTAAGGGTATATGCTAGAGCTTAAACATGTCAATCCATGAAGGAAATTCAACCAATAAGGCCCCTCTATTCAATGGAACAAACTTTGCCTTCTGGAAAGTTAGAATGAGAACTTACATAATGGATTTAGGTGCAGATGTCTAGGATGTGGTAGATACTGGTTATGTAAAGCCAATTGTACTAGCTAATAAGGATGACAAGATAGAATTTAGCTTCAATGCGAAGGCTATGAATGCTATCTTGAGTGGGCTTGCAGAAGTAGAATTCATAACATTTATGCACCTAGGAACTGCCAAAGAAATGTGGGACAAACTCATTAGTAGTTATGAAGGTAATGAGAAGGTAAAGGACGCCAAGATTCAAATATACAGAGTACAGTTTGAACAACTGAAGATGAAAGAAGATGAAACTGTTGGAAAATAATTTCTAAGAGTTGAAGAAATAATAAATGAATGAAAGCACTTGGTGAAAAAATTGAAGAACATTCATTAGTTCAGAAAATTTTGAGATCTCTACCAGATAGGGTCAACTCGAAGGTTTCTGCTATAGAATAACTTAATGATCTAAAAACATTGGAGTTTGATCAACCTCTAGGAACATTGAATGCATATGAAATGAGAATGGGTAAAGATAAACCCACCTCCAGAGAAGCATCATTTAAAACAGACAAGAATGAGGATTCTGGGCCTGATGAAATTGAAGCAAAATTTGTGAAGAGACTAAAGAAGGGATCAGGCAAATACAAAGGTAAACTTCCTTTCAAATGTTTCAACTGTGGTAAGATAGGTCATTTTGCAAATAAATGTCCTCACAAAGGAAAGGATGAGACATGTGATGATGAGGAGAAGCACAAACACAAAAATTTCTTTAAAGAGAATAATTTTAAGAAGAAAAGTCTGTGTGTAAACAATGATGATGATCTTTGAGATGATGAAGACAATGACTCCTCTATTGAAGATAAGCTAAATGAATTCATACTTATGGCCAAATAGGATTATGATAATAAAAGCACAGGAAGTGAGGCTAATGAAGAAGAAGTTGTGGTTGATATGGAAGGAGAACTGATCAGTGCACTAGAAGAGATTGACAGACTCGGAATTAAGAACAGAAAGCAAAAACAATTGCTGATACAATTCGTAAAAGACAGTAAACAGCCTGATGAAGACTTTGCCCTGCTAAAATTAGAATTAGAAGAGGCAAAGAAAATCGAGGACATTCTTAAACAACAATTATTAGAAAGGAAGGCAAGATGTAAAGCTCTGGAAGAAGAAGTAGTCAAAACTAGGAAAGAGTTGGAGAAGTTTCAAGCATTGTATCATCAAAATCTGTCAAGTATCAAAGCCTCAGAAGGATTAGCCACCGTTATGAATCAGCAAAGGAATCCAAAGATGAAAACTGGTCTGGGTTATGAAGAGGGATCAAGTAGTGGTAATCCAAGAACGAAGAACCCATCAAGTTTGTCAAATATACAACCAATGACCATAACAAACCTGCAGAAACAAAGGAAGACAATTAGCCGCCCAGGATGAGTAAAGGAAAAGGTGCCAGGGATGAATCTTTAGAACAAAGAAACAATGTGCTCCCTGCTGAAAGACGTCATCAACATGGAATAAATCGATTTTCTCAGAGAAGACAGCCTCTTTCTAGGTACAACGAATTTTTCTATGGCTATTGTTTCTACTGTTCTAACTTTGGTCACAAAGTTGTAATTTGTTCCTTAAGACTTAGACATGAGCAATTAAGATTTCAAAAGAATAAATACTTTCCACAACAAAGAATGATACAGCCAAGTAACAAACCTTCATAGATTGCAAATTGCCAAATTATGTCTAGAGACATGCAACTAAGGAGGTCAAGAAATAATCAACAGTCAATGAGTAGACAATGTTGCAACAATAACTTTGACCTATTGAACAATGAGATTGAAAGCTACATCTGTCATAACTATGGACATAAATCTATTAACTGTCGATTAAGGAACTATGAACCAGAGTTGAATTCCCCTACTGAAAATGTCAAGGTTTGGAAGAAGAAATAAAATGACAAGTATGGATTAGTGTTGTCAGCTCAAAGAAAAATGAACCCTTGGTATATAGACAATGGATGCTCCAAACATATGATAGGAGACAAAGGTAAGTTTCTATCTCTAAGTGAAAGAAAATCAGGAAACATAACCTTTGGAAATGATGCTCCAGGTAAAATAAAGGGTAAAGGTATGGTGAGTTTATGTAATGGAGAAGGAAAAGCCCAAGATGTTATACTTGTAGATGGGCTGAAACATAATCTACTCAGTGTAAGTCAAATGTGTGATAGAGGATGTGAAGTGGTGTGCATGTCCAAGGACTGCAAAATAAAGTCTGTAAACTTAGAACAAGTGGTGGCTAAAGGCATAAGGACAGAAAATAACACATATGTGCTGAAAGAAAATAGAGAAGAGTGTCATCTAAGAAAACATGATGAAAGTTGGTTATGGCATAGGAGACTTGGAAATATAAACTTTGACCACCTATATCAAACTCAAAAATATCGAGGCAGTAAAAGATCTTTCGAGAATATCAAAGCCCCAAGATTCAACATGTAAACCCTGCCAAGTAGGAAAGCTAACTAGGACACAGTTTAAGTCCAGGAGCTTTATTTCAATAGAGAAACCACTCCAACTAGTTCATATGAATTTATGTGGACCATCACGACAGGAAGGCACATGGAAAGAAAACTACTTCATGCTGATTATTGATGATTACTCTAGACTTACTTTGGTTGCCTTTCTCAAGGAAAAAGATGAAGAGTTTGAGAAGTTTAAAATATTTAAGGCTTTAACTGAGACTCAAATAGGAAAGAGGTTAAAGGCAGTAAGATCAGACTGAGGAGGAGAGTTTATGTCAAGTGACTTCAAATAATTCTGTGATAAGAATGGGATCAAGAGAGAATACACCATCCCAAGAACTCCACAACAAAATGGAGTAGTTGAGAGGGAAAACAGAACAGTGCAGGAAATGGCCAGGTCAATGATGAATGAGAAGAACATTGGTCAAACCTACTGGATAGAAGCAATACACAAAACAATCCATGTTATTAACAAAGCCCACCTCATACCACAAAGTGACAAGACACCTTATGAACTGTGATATGGGAGGCCTGCTTCAATTAAACACTTCAATGTTTTTGGGAGTAAATTTTACATAAAGAGTAATGATGAGAACCTTGGCAAATATGATGACAGGGATGATGAAGGTATCTTCTTAGGGTATGCTACAAACAACAAAGGATACATATGCTATAATAAGAGGCTACATAAAATGGTTGACTATATTGACTTAAAAGTTGATGAGGGAATCCCAGCAAGAGAGGTGTATAGTAATGAGTCTTCTACAGAAGACACAACTAAAGCCGAAGATGAACAGGTCCAAGAATCAGAAAACAAAGACTCTGAATCAGATGAAGACACAGACAAACTCAAATCAGAAGACAACCTCAAATTCCTCCTCCAGAATCACTCAAAAGAATCATCTTGCAAGTCAGATAATTGGTGAAAAAAACAAAGGTGTACAAACCAGGAGAAAGCTAATAAAAAACAATGAACAATCAGATATAGCTTTCATATCCATGCTAGACCCCAAGAATTTTAATGAAGCTAGTAAATATGACCATTAGGTTAAAGCAATGAATGATGAACTTGATCAATTTGAGAAAAACAATATGTGGGAGATGGTTCATAGACCTGAAGGTAAGAATATCATTGGCTCTAAATGGATCTTTAAGAATAAGTTGAATCAGCAGGGACAAGTTGTCAGGAACAGAGAAATATTGGTCTATAAAGGATATGCTCAAATAGAAGAACTGTATTTTGATGAAACATTTGCGCTCGTATCAAGATTAGAAGATATCAAAATGTTTCTTGCCTATGTTTGTCATAAAAGGTTTAAAGTCTATCAAATGGATGTCAAGTCATCTTTTCTAAATGGAGATTTAAATGAAGAAGTCTATATGGAACAACCAGAGGGTTTCGAACTATCTAATAACCCTGACTTAGTATGCAAGATGAAGAAATATTTATATGGGTTAAAACAAGGCCTTCGTGCTTGGTATCACAGACTGGATATGTATCTCAAAGGCAAAGGGTTCAAGAGAGGAACAGTTGACAAAAATCTATATATCAAAATAGAGGATAATGATTTGCTCATCGTATTAGTCTATGTAGATGACATCATCTTCAGATGTAATAAGGATTCATTGGTAAAATGGTTTTCTTCTGCCTTGGAGTTTGAGTTTGAAATGTCTATGTTAGGTGAACTATCATTTTTCCTTGGTCTGAAAATTACTCAGAGGCTCGAAGGGATGTTCATTTCTCAAGAAAAATATCTAAAAGAAATGTTGAAAAGGTTTCAAATGGAAGATTCTAAACCTGTGGGTACACGTATGGTTACTAGATGCAAATTAAGCAAGGATGATGACTCACCTGATGTTGATCAAAGTTCATATAGTTCAATGATAGGTAGCCTGTTGTACATCACAACATCTCACCCAGACATAATGCATGTTTTTGGAATGGTAGGAAGATATCAGTCTGCACCCAAACAAAGTCATTTGCAAGATGTCAAAAGGATATTCAGGTATTTGAAAGAAACAATGACTTATGGTCTGTGGTATCCCAAAAATTAGAATTTTTAGTTAACTTCCTATTCAGATGCAGATTGGGAAAATTATGTTGATGAGATAAAAAGCACCAGTGGAGAAGCATTCTTCCTGGGCGACTCATTAGTAGCATGGCTTAGTAAAAATCAAGGTTTCGTTTATTTATCAACTACAAAGCAGAGTACATTGTTGTTGCTACCTGTTGCACTCAGGTATTATGGATGATTTAGACACTTGCAGACTTGGAGGTAAAATACGTAGCACCGATCCCAATTCATTGTGATAACACTAGTGCCATTAGTGTCTCTACGAATCTTGTATTTCACTCCAAGACCAAGCATATTCCGATAAAATACCATTTTCTGAGAAAGCAGGTCACCAATCGGGTTGTTCAGGTCCATCACATTCCAACCACAAAACAAATTGCAGACATCTTTACAAAACCCCTAGCCAAGACATCATTTGAATATCTCCGACAGAAGTTGGGTGTCATACCATCTCAAACCTAAGAGAGTCCATTCTGTTAGGGGGATTTTTGTATTGATTGAATATCTGATACCTCCTAAAATTACTAGAACAACTCAGGGGGAGCATGTTTTCTTTGACATTGATGTCAAAGGGGGAGAAAAGGAGTGGTCCAGATGGTCTGGACTAGATGCTACAGTTGGGTGTCCAAATATTTTAGCACACGTTCAAGGTTTCCATCAATTCCAAAGGGGGAGACTATTGGCATGTTTACAGACATGTGTTCTTGTCATTGATGGCAAGATCATAGTATGCATCAATGGAAAAATAGGGACTTCGTAAGATCAGGAGGATAAGTGTAGAGGTGCAAGTAGAGTGCAATAGTGTGCTTGATCATTTGATGGAAAATAGGCTGACAAGGAAGATCGGGGACAAAATTGATCTAACTCCATTTCAGAGTTTCGGATACTGAGAGGTGGAAGTGTTGAAACACTTCACTATAGGAGTCACATAATTGCGAAATGTAAAATGCCGAAATCCCAAAAGAAGGAGACAATTTCAAATAATGGGATTTCGAATACCGGGAGTTGGGGATGTCAAGAACTCTTACTACAAGAGTCCCAAAGTCGCGAAACCCAAAGTCACGAAATGTGAAATCCCGAAATGTCAAAGAATCCATACTGGAGGTTTGGATACTAGGAGTTGGAGATGTCAAGGACTCTCACGACAAGAATCCCGAAGTTGCAAAGTGAGAAAAGACAAAAAGTAGAGCTGACTCCATTCCAAAGTCTCACTAACCGGGAGGTGGAGTTGTCAATAACTCTCACGTCAAGAATGTCGAAATCATGGTGTGGGAAATCATGAAGAGATCTGGACCGTCGAATCATCTAGAGTGTGGACTGTTGATCTGAATCCATTTCAGAGCTTCAGATATCGGGAGTTGGAAGAGTCAAGTGATGATACTCTTCATCACAAGAGTCCCGAAGTGGCAAAATGCGAAACAATGAAATCCCAAATAAGGCACAAGGAAGGCCTGTGAAGTGTCGAATTCATGACAAGATCCGGACCGTTGGGTTCATAGGACTTGTGATGACAGATCGTATTTTTTCCAACTGCAAATTCAAAGGAACGGGGTTCCATAACCTCTTGAACTCGCAACAGGAATTTGCGACATGTGAAATCGTGAAAGCACTATATGGATAAGCGCTCGGTCACCTCTCATAGTCACATGGTCGAAGAGATGTAAAGAAAATCTTGAAGAGACAAGCTCCTTTTTTTTGGAGTTTCGGAGATCGTGACTTGGAGATTCGAGATGCCACATAACAAGATTGTTGAAAATCCAAAATGAGAAACACGTTTTGGCTCAGCCTGCGGTCATAGCCATTGGTCACATCGACGGAAAATGGAGGAAGGAACTAGTGCAGAAAAGCTCCATTTTAGAGTTTCAGGGATCAGGACATGGAGAGTAATGAAATGTTTACCACGGGGATCCCAAAATGCTGAAGTGAAAAATGGCGAAATGAACGCAAGATTCAATGAAGTCAATTCAATGGTGTAGATAAATTTGAATAAGATGAGAGGGCTATTGTTGCACTTCATAGTGTAACTACTAGAAACAAATGATGGTTTCTTCTAGAGGATGAGATCGTCTAAGACAGAGAAGATGAGGAGTCTAAACTGCTAGAGAAGCTGAGGAATCTCGATAGAACACCCAGTGATGATGGATGCGTATGTGAAACCGCCAAAGAAGCTGAAGAGTTACCATGATGATCAGGTAGAGCACTCACAATGAGAAACAAATGCAGAAAAGAGAGAGAGAACATGGAACATAGGAGATGGGATAGCTGTGGAGGAGTGAGGTGGAGAAAACACCCCGATGTGGAGGATTTTTGGGGGCCCATAGAGGATGGAAGAGAAGGAAGTAGATTTCATGCACAAGGTGCACAGAGACTATAATAATGTTGAACAAAGAAGAAATGGGGAGGCGGTTGAGTGGGATTGAGGTGTGAAGAAGGAGGAAGAGAGCAGCAGCAAAAATGCACAGAAGGGGAATGGTGCATAAAAGGGATTTGGCCCAGAGAGAATAAAAGGCAAAAGAACAAAAATCACAAAGAGTGAGCAGAAGACACTGATGCAGACAGAGCAACGTAGTGTACCAGAACAGTGATGAGACCGGTAATCCACTGAAGAACTTTATATCATTGTAATAAGTCTTAATAGAAAATATTTATATTTGAGGGTGCTAGGGAGGTGCTAGGGAGGACTGTTGTCCCCATAGGTTCAAGTGGGTGCTTGGACAAAGGGAGTTGTAGCTTCCATCCGGTTGTATCCCATGAAACCAAGGTGCTAGGGTGGTGTAAGGAAGAACTATTGTTCTCTATTATACAGGTCGGTGCCTGTGTGATTGGAAGTTGGTGCTTCCATCCAGTTGGTGCTGGAACACTTAGGGAGTTGGTGCTTCCTTCTAGTGCTTGCTAGAGAAACCAGGGAGTTGGAGATTCCTTCTAATAGGTGTTAGAGAAAACAGAGAGTTGGTTCTCTCATCATGTTGCATCTTTCAATACAGAGGTTGTAGCCTCACAATGAGTTGGAGCTCATATCTATGATAATGTACAGAATGTAAAGATTACTTATCATATAAAGAAGAAGAGGTTTTTACCCTTTATGGGTTTCCTCAGGAAATATTTGTCTTTGTATATTTCAAATGTGACAATGATGTTGAATGTTCTATTTCTTAATTCCCTGCTTTATTGTGATTGTCATTAAGTTCTCTGCAAAGAATTTAAAATAAGCATAATTGTTTAAGCACGGTAACAACTGATTCACCCGCCCTCTCAGTTGTCCAACACATTACCCATTACTGAGTGGAAATGGGAAGTTGTAACAATGGATTTTATCACCAAACTTCCCAGAACAAACAAGCAACATGATTCTATCATGGTAGTGGTGGATAAGCTTGCTAAAGTTGCCCATTTTGTTCCAGTTAAGCTCACTCACAAGGCAGTCAACATTGTTGATGTTTATATGAAACAAATTGCTAGAATACATGGCATACCCAATAAAATTGTATCTGACAGAGATCCAAAATTTACCTCAAAATTTTGGAAGGGATTATTTAATGGATTTGGAAATAAATTAAATTTCATTACATCTTATCATCTAGAATCAGATGGACAAACAAAGAGGGTGAATGAAGTGATTGAGGATATGTTGAGAATGTATGTGATGGATAAACCATAAAAATGGGAAGACTACCTACACTTGGTAGAGTTTTGTTATAACAATGGGTACCAAGCATCTCTAAAGATGAGACCATTTGAGGCACTTTATGGCACTTTATGGCAGAAAGTGCAACACACCAGTAAGATGGGATAAACCAACAGACATAGCAGTGGTTGGGCCAGATTTTCTCAAGGAAATGGAGGAACAAATAATAAAAATAAAACAAAATTTAAAGGTTTCCCAAGACAAGAAGAAAAGATATGCTGAAAAGGGAAAAACACACAGGGAATTCAAAGTGGGTGATCATGTATTATTGAAACTGAGGGCCAACAAAAGTTCCCTAAAATTGGGAAATTGTTCAAAGTTGGCAACTCGCTATTGTGGGCCATTTGAAATCCTAGAGAGGATTGGTCCAATAGCTTATATGGTTGCATTGCCTACATCTATGTCTATTCATAATGTATTCCATGTATCATTACTAAAGAAATATATGCCTGATGCTAATCATGTTATTGATTGGAATGTGATTCAGGTGGAGCAAGAAGGCGCTTTTCAAGTGCATCTGGTACGCATTTTGGACCGGAAAATAAAACAGATCTAGAATCGATCCATAGGGCTTGTAAAGGTCCAATGGACCTGATACAGTCCTAAGGACGCTACTTGGGAGCATGAGGATGCAATGCAGCAAAATACTTTCATCTTTTTGAGGATTTTTGATTTTTTTTTGTATATGGGTACATGATGCACTGAGGACAGTGCATAAATAAGGGGAGGGTATTGTAATATCCCTAGGACGAACCCAATTGTAAATGTAAATGAAAATATACTTAAGTTGTTGAGTTGTTTGATAAAAGAATTGTATGCACTTTCATGGCATAGTGTGTGCATGTACTGTGCAGTAAAATGATGAAGTGTGCACATTCTAGGATACCGCACGCAACATATTAAGTGCACATAATATTGAGTCCTGCGAGCCTTCGTGTATATGCTATGTTTTATAAGATGGTTAGACAGTTATTATAAGCTAGGATTCTTATGTTTTGATTAGGCCAGATTGCCTAGATGTTGAAGGCCAATGCGCCTATTTTGTATATGTCTCATGATTAATATAAAATACATCGATGCATGCAGACTGACCATGATAAAAGATATGGGGGACTAAACTCCACTAGTTATGGAAAGGGAGGGGCTAAGCTACGGTTCTTAAGCCAAAATGGAATATTATATTAATATTTCTTAAATATAAAGGATGGATAATTATTTTATCCTAAGTTCTAAAGTTGGGAACAAGTGGGCCAAAGTATCTCCCAACATGACAAGTGTCAAGTTGGGGACATGCATACATATTGTGGGGACTTAGTTCATTTTCCCATATTTTCCATAATCTTTTCCATCATTCTTCCCATCATTCCTTCCATCATTCAGTCATCCAGTCAATCATCCATGAGCATGCATAGACCCATTGAGATATCTTTTATATATTCATGACTGTACCTTAACCTATAGCCATAGCCATTTTTGTGTTGGTGTATATGGTTATCTTGGGAGATGGACTAAAGAAGAAAGTTGTCAGGCCCGTGGGATATTGAAGAGACGAGTTTCCAGGTCTATGAAAAAATCTATGGGTTAGATAATTGGTGGGAATTGATTTCTTGAAGGTGCTAAACTGCAGCTAGAGGGCTCTCAGACTTCATGTCCAACCTACTGCTAAAGCCCTGGAAGGGAAGTGGGGCAGCCAAAGGACTATTGAGCAGAGAAGGGGCACACTTTCTGGGGTATGACAAGCATGTGGGGAATGAGGGACTGTAGGTTTTTATTTTAGTGAGCACCTGTGACAATGTCTTTCCTGTTGTCTATGAACCTTTATCCCATTTAGGAATCCCTTTACCCAGGTGGAGTTTATTCCCAGATCGGGGGTGACTCACTCTTGAGAGTGATGAACACTATGGTCTAAGGCTGGGAGGTTCGTGGAAAGTCTGCACATAGTTGGTGACATTATTACCAAGATAAATGCCAATTGTGTGATAAATTTACATGCTACATTGTTATTTACATGATTATTTTTATGGGTTATCATATGTGTAGTTATAACCGTGTTTATTTTTATGGGTATTTCTTGTATATGCTGCATGTATATGTCTCTTTTTATTTCAGTGTGAATCTGTGTATTTACAGATGTATTTGTATGTTTACATTTTATATATAATGCTTACGCAAGAGTTATGTGTGTGTATATTTTAAGTGCATGCAATTTGAAAATTTTATGTGGCACAACTCAGTTGGATGCTGGGTATGTTACAATATGTTACGCAGAGAGAACAATAAGAGTTCTCTGATGTAGAGTGGCCCGTCATGGATGGTCAAGGACGTTACAATATTGGTATATATATAAAGATGTATATTCTAACATATATATCGACACACACACACACACACACACACATATATATATATATATATATATATATATATATAGAGAGAGAGAGAGAGAGAGAGAGAGAGGTATATATTTCGGCATATATACTTAATGCATTCTATTGTACTTGGATGAGTTAAATTGCTTTCAATTTCTAAGGTTTTGTATTATGTGTCATTCATTCATGATTATTCTATAAGGGCATGGGTATATATTCTTAGAACTAAATCTATGTTTTTTACTCAATTTAAGGATCTTAAATATCTATTGGAAATTCACACAAAAGAAAGATTAAGATTTTGAGGGCAAATAATGGATGTGAGTTTTTTTTAAGAGATACTAATAAATGTTTTAAGGAGAATGGCATTGAAATACACAAGGAAAATCCATATACACCTCAAAATACAAGAGTTACAGAAGAAATGAATATAATGTTGATGGAGAGAGATTGTAATACGTTGAGTGGATCCGACTTAGAAAACAAATTTTGGGTAGAAGAAATTTTTACTACATGTTTCTTGATTAACATGTATCCCAAATAAATTCTTATCTATAGTACCCCCATTTATTTATAGACGGGTAATAATCCCTCACTTCAACATCTTCATGTTTTTGGTTGTGAGGCATATGCACATGTGCTTAAGGAGAAGCAGTCTAGGTTGGATAAGCATGCAGTGAAATGACTATTTATAGGCTATGGTGTTGGTGTGAAAGAATACAAGATTTGGGATCCTATGTATGGAAATTGTTTTATGGAAGAAATGTTATTTTCATATAAGTTAGGTCTTCTCCCATAGTGGTGTAGGTAGAAGAGGATGGGAATAGGTCAATGGTTCCACTACAACCAAAGAGAAAGAAATTTGAACAGGAAAATGACCAATAATTTCATGATGTAGCTGATGAGGAGGAATGGTCATAGACTTTATAAGAGGAGGAATAAATTCCACCTCAAACTTTAAGGACTTCCAATTGTAAAATAAGGAAACCATACATGTATAATTATAGTCCACCTAATTTAAAATGTATATATTTTTTATTTCCTAATACTGATGAGCTTAGAACAATGAAATATGAAATGAATATTGAAGAAAAGGAGTCTTGGAGGTGGGCCATGGATGAGGAAATGGATACAGTTAGAAAGAGTTATATATGTGACTTGTTCGATTACCTAATGTACAAAAACCCATTGATGTAAGTTGGTGTTAAAAAGAAAGATCGATTTAAATAGAAATGTTGAAAAGCATACGGAAAGGTTGGTTGCAAAAGGATATTCCAAATTTGAGGGGATGTACATTGTTGAGATATTTTACCTAGTTTCTAAGTTAACATCTATTATATTCCTATTATTTGTAGCAACAACCTTTGATTTAGAGAGAGAACATGTGGATGTGAAAATTGCATTCCTACATGATGACCTGAAGGAAGAGATCTATATGACAAATCCAGAGAAACATGTTGAAAAAGGTAAAGAGTCTTCAATTTGGAAGTTAAAAAGGTATTTATATGGTCTCAAACAATATTCCATAATTTGGTACCAAAAAATTGATTCCTTTGTTTTGGGATTAGGATTTCTGAGATCCAAGACAGATCACTTTATGCATTACAAAAAAGATCTTAATCATTTCACATATCATTAGATCATAGGACAAGGTATCATTTCATAGATGAAAAGATGGTGGAAAGGACATAGTTATAGGGGGATATGATTCCATGAGAGAGGATTCTAAAGGGGATAAGTATTTTATTATTATTTATATTTTACCCACCTTGGAATTTTGGAGAGAAAGAAGTGGTTACATGGGATTCTTGGGGAAAAGCCAAGGAGGTTCTTGATTTCATGTAATTATATAAAAATCTATTGTGGGATGTTTGGGGGTTAAATATTCATTAAGGTTATTCATTCGTTACTTCTCATTCATCATTCATATTTTATTATTGTTCTTGATTGGGACATGGCGAAATGTTTTTGATGAAAGAAGTCATTTCTCCTTGGTTGTAGTAATTATTGGTGTATTCCAACTGAATTGATGTCTGCATGCGTACAATGCATTGAAATGTTCTAAACGTTGTTCATAGTTGTGAATTTAGAGAGTCCCAACATGGGGATTATTGACCAAATGCATTGGAGCCTTGTAAAGAGGTGGAAAACGTTAAGGACTATGTGGCAATGATAGGGGTTCATTGTATTTGGGTAGTGCAAGATGGAGAGAAGAGAGTTGGTGTGCATTGTATTGTTGTGTGTTGAGAAACATGTGATAGATTGAGTGCTAACTAATTTGGGAAGTTGATTGTCTCTGTGGAACATGTCCTTATGGATTCATATCCCTAGCTTAGGGGTGAACTGTTGTTGAGGCTTGGAACAATATTGTCTAAATTTGGGTGGAACATCCTTAGTCTACAATGGTTGGTGATTGATTTTGTTTAAAATAAGTGATCTTTTTTATGTGTTTCTATGATTGTATATTTATTTCTGTTGTATATTGATTATTATCTATGAAAATTATTTTTATAATATCCATTCTTGGTAGTTGTTGTTGTGCATGGCATATTATTGACATATTTTAAGTTGTAGCATGAATCTTGATTATTGCATGTGAGTCTTTAATGCTTCTTTATTAGTTATATGTTATCGGAATTAGAAAACAGTTCAAGGTGTCTATTGACGATTAAAAATCACAATGAGGTTTTATGCCCGCAAAGTATTGCTAAAGACTATTATTATAAGCTACAATAGGAATAATAACAGTAGGTGGGACCCCCTTGTATATTGGAAGATAATATGGGGCTCTTATTTGATGTTTGTGTCACTGTTCGACATTGATTACATGGTTGACGAGATCTTGTTTTATTAGAAATGGATAGGCCTATTATGTGTTGGTTCTAATGGAGACAAATGGATGATGGACAAGGCATGTTATATGTTTTCCCCTGCTTCTCTAGGTTCAAATTTTATGTCACAACGACCTATGTTATCCATTGTTATCATTAGTATCTATTCTTGGATCTGTTACTGGGACACCTGCACAAGAGACATGTTAGTAACAAAACATAAAGAGAAGTTGGGAAAGGGAAAAAGAAATATAAACAAATGTAGAAAGGAGGATTCGAACTATGCTCTTATGCTACGTACATGCATCGAAATTTAAATGATTATAGTTACCCTAGCTAATAAGTTAATGGCTCTGCGATTTTTTGAGTAGATAGTTGATATGAATTATCGTTCAATTCGAAATGGTAAGATATGATGTGGGCAGGGCATTTGACAAGTGATAGATATTGATTCCAATGCATAGTTTAAATCAATGGTTAATGCATTAATGGTTGGCATGTACTGAAAAATTAATGGACTGGGGGTGGAGGAGACATGCATTTATTTCACGTCACCCTTACTCTTCTGCTGGCCGCCACCCTAGTCAAGCTATTGTTTAACTGTTTTTGTTGTGGTTAGGCTCTAATTTTCAAGCAGAGGGAGAATCGCTCAGTCGATTCACGTTTTAAGGAATTCTTGGTTACAAGTATGTATTTTTTTCCATCCATGAATTTTCTCTGGTTATGAAATAGATAGTGTCTCGATATGTATGGGTTTGTGCTTTTCTTGAGTCGGGCAACTGTGTAAATTGATGATATTTTTCTGGAATGAATCGTTCATGGTTTTCATTGCAATAAGGTTTGAAGTCACGGAGTTATTGGTCATTCTGGGTATTGCGAGCCATAAAGTTTTTCTAACATCCTTGGTGGTTTTAGTCGGAGGGTTTCATTTGATTTAGAGTGGTTGGTTGTCTCCACGCCTACGTATTCCATACCTAGTCTTTTTTTTTTATGCGGTTTTAAATGTATTATGTCAGTGCACTTTGCTACACTTGGGTATGAGTTTGTTCATGTTACTAATGTTGCGCAGTGGGTTGTGATGGTTGGTTTCCAAAGGGATTTATTAAGGTGACTGTTATTTCTCAGTCCTGTCCTAGCTTAGCATTCTCAGGTTTTCTGGGAGACCCACGAGGGTTATACCCTATGTTTTATAAGTCTTCTTACAAGGTCAAAATGGAGTCGGGCTCCTCTATTCATAGTCTCTCCTATCACAAGAATTGTCACCCTGTCTGCGAAGACATTTGTGGTATACCCTGTGCATGCACCATTGGTCTCAGAGGTTATCACCCAATGTTGGGGGGCGACTCCATGTCCCCCTATGTTGGTCCACAAGGACAATCCTTGCTATGAATTGGTTATGCATCATAGATAATGTTCTATTGTTAAATTGTCTCTATTGATTATCCTTACGGTGTTTTACTTATTGGTACTTAGTCACTACAATTGGTTATTATGAAAGTCTAATTAATAAGATCAACATTGAAATTGGTTGATTGAAGAATGGGGTTGATACACAGTCATTGTATTTTACATTGGGATTATTGAAATGTTAACTAACAATTAGTTTACAATTCATTAATGCACTGTGATTCTTCGTGCGTGATGCGTGGGTATATGTGGCATTCCTACAACATGAGTAAATGATTACTATGACTATGTGTTTTTAATGGCCAAATGGATTATTTCGATCGTGATGATCATGGTATTTACATCCAATGTATATTTTATGGTTATTTGATTGCATCATCAAGGATGGGCACAAGGTTTTACACAATATGGTTTTGTTGTAGTTTGATTAATTTGAGCAATATTGTTGTTGCCTCTTTGTATTGGATTGGTAGCTTAGCATTGTAGGTTGAGTTAATAATATTGTGACTATGCATTTTAAAATTTTCAAATGGGAATGTTCCAATCATGGTAGTTATGGCATGGTTATCCACTATCGATATTATTTGATTGTGCCATCAGAGAGGGTCACGAGATTTTAAATATGGTTTTGTGGAATTTTGGTCAGTTTGTGTTATTAAATCGGGCCTGCTATTCTTGCCTTGTTGTATTGGATCGATAGCCCAGACTATGGATCTTTAGACTCAGAGTGATTCAACCTGTACAATTATAAAAATTCTCTTGTGTTTTGTTGGATGTCTATGTATTCCACAACATAGTATGGGTTGAATGGTGATGGTTGTCTATGACGTTAAATGGAAAGTCAAGATATTTACATTTAGAATGATTGTATTTGGATGTCCGTTATGTGTATTGATGAATATCATTATTTTTAACAGTGGTAAGCACAGGTGATGTGATAGTATAACCTCATTGCAATTTAATTATTAAAGGACATAATTGAGCATGACCTTTGAGTTGTATTTGATGATTGAAATAATTTGTGAGTAGTGGTTGATTTTGATGTTGAACATAGTGTAAATAAGTGATTGTTTATGAATTTTGGGAATTGTTTCAAAATATTAAATGGATAAATGAGAGGAACACATATCCCTGACAGATTTTTGTGGAATGCACATTGTCTTGTTTGATGACACTGTGTTAAATATTTGATTATGAACAATGAGAAAGTTAATTCAGAGGATTACTTGAACTGTACACAATAATTATTTTGGGGTCTCAGTGATCATTTGATTGGTATGTTTCCTTTTGCAAAATGGTTTTATGGATCACTTATTAATTTTATGAATAGTAATCGCTCTCTTTCCCTACCATTATTTCGATTTCCACTAATTACAACCCCCTCAGCTTCCCACATTCATTTTTCACTCCCTATTCTAAAATTTAATTACAGTCAAGAAGAATTTTGTATTAAAGTAGTTGGAAGTTACATTTTATTGGTTGGATCACACTGATGTTTTCTTTAGTCTGCATTATAGTTGATTTTTTGTTTTCTTTGAGAAGTAACCGTGTTTTTTGTTAAGCCCTAATATTGGCTCATTACCCCTTAATTGGGGCATATTAGATTAGTAATGTTATTTATTACCCCTTAATTGGGGCATATTATATTAGTAATGTTATTTTATTTATGTCGTCTTTAGGCCATTAGTTGTAATT
>SNQJ01S0012138.1:186028-218336 GCA_010110895.2 Picea sitchensis
AATATTATTTCAATAATAATTTTAATGGAGAAATTAGAAGTGGACCCAACCGTAAAATAAGGAAAGTGGGGCCAAGTGACCTAGAAGATGTTTTTAAGGAAGCTACTTGGAGAGTATAAATAAGAGGCAAGGCTCTCTCATTTCAATCACACTTGAGAATATTTAATATATATAGGTGTCTGAGGTTTATAAATGATATCTAAGCCAAAATTCCGAGGAAAGTGAAGAAAATAAGGCCAAAATGCAAGGAAGGATAATTTTTTTTGATGGTGCTTTCTAAGGTATGTTATTTTCAGGTCATCTCACCATTTTCGCTATAACTTATTTTATATAATGAGTCAGATCCTAAACTTGCTATGAAAGTGAGAAAACATATCCAAGTATCTGTGGTTCAAAATTCATCTTGTGGGTCGTTGTATTTTGGGCGTTACACTCTGTGGAAAATAGGGTTTTTGGCGAGTCCTGAAACTAGTCAAAATCAGGTGTTTCGGGTAAAAACGTCATAACTTATTCATAACAGATCCAAATTCAGTGAGACCAAATGTGTTGGTTAGGGTACAATATTTAGTAGTCTTTGTAATAGTTTCATATCAGTTCATCAAACATTTTGTGCGGGGAACTCTCTACAAAGTCGCTCTCTAGAATAAGCCAGAATTCATCAAGGTATGCCATTTTTGCTATAAATCCTTTTCTGAGAGGTTCCAAGTAGTTCCACTTGGAGGAATTGTATAAAACACACTGAATAAAATTGTGTATCAGTTTCATATATTTATACATTACAGGTTCAAAGTTATGATTACTTCAAGTTAGGGTTGTTGACTAATCCAAAACTAGGCATGTGAGACTAAAGAAAAGTTTGATGAAAATGATAGTCTCTTGTTTTCAAAAGTTAAGGAAGGTTTGAAGGAATGCGATCATATACACCAGGTATATTACAGAGCTACAAATCAGATTTGGATGATGAAATTGATGAGGGATTTTGGTTGAGGTACATGTTGAGTACATGGTTGAGATAGTAGTTGATGAGTTGGCACATACATGAAGTGTATAGTTGATGATGTTGGTACATATTGTTGAGTAATAGTTGATGAGTAGTTGAAACATGATTGGTACATAATTGGTACATGGTTGGATGCACTTGTTTATGGTACAGGTTGATTACAGGTTGGTGCATGGTCGATGCACTTGTTTATGGTACAGGTTGATTACAGGTTGTTTGGCACAGGTTGGTGCATGGTTGATGCTCTTGTTTATGGTACATATTGATATTTGTTGAGGATTGTTGCCTCATCTCAGTTGGTGCTAAGAATGCAAGATGAGTCTTGCATATAGAGCTGGTGCTCTTGTAGAGTTGTACTCTATTCAATTGTTGCTGATAAACCCCAAGGATTGTAGTCCGTAATAAAAAGAAAATTGTACATACATCTTGTGTTCTTTGTGTTCATTGTGGTGATGGCTTGTTGATTATATATTTCTGATATATGTTGTTGATATGTGCTCACATCTAACTGGTTATAAATGAAAACAATGGGTAATGAATAAATGTTTAATGGTAATTGATGAGTTTTTGTGCAAGAGGGAAGTTTTGGGAAAATGAGCCCCACACTCATTCACCCCCCCCTCTAAGTGTGGTAGGTGTGTCCAACACTAAATTTGTTGAAAACAAATTTCCCTACAGAGTCACCAGTTTGTTGACAATTAAAAATCGCAACAAGGTTTGTTTCCCACAAAGTACTGCTAAATCTTATTATTATAAGCTACAATAAGAATAATACTAGTAGGTGGGACCCCCTTATAGATTGGGAGATAATATGGGGCACTTATTTGTTGTTTGTTCCACTGTTTGACACTGCTTACATGGTTTATGAGATATTTTTCTATTTGCGATGGATATGGCCTATTATGTGTTGGTTCTAATGGCGATAATTGGATTATAGACAAGGCATGTTACATGTTTTCCCTGCTACTCTAGGTTCCAATTTTATGTCACAACGACCTATGTTATCCATTGTTATCATTGCTATCTTTTCTTGGATCCATTACTAGGACACCTGCACAAGAGACATGTTAGTAACAAAACATAAAGAGAAGTTGGGAAAGGGAAAAATCAATATAAACAAATTCAAAAAGGAGGAATCAAACTATGCTCTTATGCTACCTACATGCATCGAAATTTAAATGATTGTTATTATCATAGCTAATAAGTTAATGGATATGAGATTTTTTGAGTATATAGTTGATATGAATTATGGTTAAGTTTAAATGGTAAGATATGATGTGGGTGGCACATTTGACAAGTGATAGATGTTGATTCCAATGCATGGTTTAAATGAATCGTTAATGGATTAATGGTTGACGTGTACTGAGAAATTAATTGATTGGGGGTGGAGGAGACATGCATTTAATTCACGTCACACTTACTCTTCTGCTGGACGCCACCCTAGTCGGGCTATTTTTCAACTGTTTTTGCTGTGGTTAGGATTTGATTTTCAAGCGGAGGGAGAACTGCTCAACCAAATCGTGTTTTAAGGAGTTCTTGGTTACATGTATGTCATTTTGGCCATCGATGAATTTTCTATGGTTATGAAATAGATAGTGGGTCGATATGTATAGGTTTGTGCTTTCCTTGAGTTGGGAAACTGTGTAAATTGGTGATATGTTTCTGGAATGAATCGTTGGTGGTTTTCATTGCAATTATGTTTGAAGTCACAGATTTATTGGTCGTTCTCGGTATTGGCAGCCATATATGTTCTATGTGATCCTTGATGGTTTTAGTGAGAGAGTTTCATTTGATATAGAGTGGTTGGTTGTCCCCACACCTATGTATTCCATACCCAGTCTTTTTTTGTTATGGGGTTTTGAATGCATTGTGTCACTGTTCTTTTCTTCACTTGGGTATGAGTTCATTCATGTTACTAATGTTTCACAGTGGGTTGTGATGGATGGTTTCCAAAGGTCTTGGTTAAGGTGGCTGCTATTTCTTGGCCCTGTTCTAGCTCAACATTCTCAGGTTGGATGGGAGATCCACAAGGATTATACCCTGTGTGTTCTAAGTCTTGTTACAAGGTCAAAATGGAGTCATGCTCCTCTATTCATAGTCTCTCCTATCACGGGAATTGTCACCCTGTCTGCGAAAACATTTGTTTTATACCCTGTTCCTACACAATTGGTCTCAGAGGTTATTAGTCGATGTTGAGGGGAAAATCCATGTCCCCCTATGTTGGTCCACAGGGACAATCCTTGTTATTAATTGGTGATGCATCGTCGATAATGTTCTATTGTTTACTCATCTCTGTTGATTATCCTTACACTATTTTTCTTATTGGTACTTAGCAACTGCAATTGGTTATTATGAAAGTCTAATTGATAAGCTCATCATTGAAACTGGTTGATTAAAGAATGTGGTTGATACACAATCATTGTCTTTTAAATTCAGATTATTGAAATGTTAACTAAGAATTACTTTACAATTGATTAATGCACAGTGATTCTTCGCACGTGATGAGTGGGTATGTGTGGTGTGCCTAGAGCATGAGTAAATGATTATTGTGACTATGTGTTTTTAATGGCCAAATGGATTATTTCAATCGTGATGATCATGGTATTTTCATCCACTATATATGTTATGGTTATTTGATTGCATCATCAAGGAGGGGCACAATTTTTTACACAGTATGGTTTTGTTGCAGTTTGATTAATTTGAGCAATATTGTTGCTGATTCATTGTATTGGATTGATATCTCAACATTGTAGGTTGAGTTAATAATACTGTGACTATGTTTTAAAATTGGCAAATGGGAATGTTGCAAGGTTATCCACTATCGATATTATTTGATTGCGCCATCAAAGAAGGTCATGGGATTTTAAATATGGTTTTGTTGCATTTTGGTCAGTTTGTGTTGTGAAATCGGGCCTGTTGTTGCTACCTCATTGTATTGGATCAATAGCCCAAACTATGGATGTTTAGACTTAGAGTGATTGAACCTGTATAGTCATAAAAAGGATCCTTTGTTTTGTCGGATGTCTGTGTATTCCACAGCATAGTATGTGTTGAATGGTGATGGATGTCTATGAGGTTAAATGGTAAGTCAAGATATTTACATTTAGAATGGTTGTATGTGGTTGTCCATTATGTGTATTGATGAATATCATGATTTTTAACAGTTGTAGGCACAGGAGTTATGATAGTATAACCTCATTGCAATTTAATTATGAAAGGAAAGAATTGAGCATGACCTTTGGGTTCTATTTGATGATTGAAATAGTTTGTGAGCAGTGATTGATTTTGATGTTGAACAACGTGGAAATAAGTGATTGTTTATGCATTTGGGAATTGTTTTAAAATATTAAATGGATAAATGAGAGGAACATAGATCCCCTACATATTTTTTTTTAATTCATATTTTCTTGTTTGATGACACTATGTTAAATATTTGATTATGAACAATGAGCAAGTTAATGCACAGGATTGCTTGAACTGTACATAGTAATTATCTTGGGGTCTCAATGATCATTTGGTTGGTATGTTTCCTTTTACAGAATGATTTTATGGATCACTTAATTAATTTTATGAACAATAATCACTCTCTTTCCCTACCATTATTTTGCTTTCCTCTAATTACACCCCCCTCGCCTTCTCACATTCATTTTTCACTCCATGTTCTAAAATTTTATTACAGTCAGGAAGAATTATGTATTGAAGCAGTTGGAACTTACATTTTCATTGTTGGATCACAATGATGTTTTGTTTGGTCTTCATTACAATTGATTGTTTGTTGTCTTTGAGTAGTAGTTGTGTTCTTTGCTCCCTCATTTTATCATTTTTCACTCAATACAAGCCCCTCGCATATCCTAGGACCTTTTGTTCACCCCCTTCTCATTGAAAACAGTTAAACAATTTATATGGATTGGATTGCATGAGCCTAATATGTTGTTGAGCCAAAATCTATTTCATATTTGTAAAGTGTTATCATGTATGATTGTTAAAAGGACTATTTTCTAATCAATCATGCATGCAGGAATGAGATTTTTCATTTGAGGTATCCATGGCAGAGTAAAACAAGGGAGAGGTAATTGGAATAGAGGCCCAGGAAGGCCAAGGTTCTCCATACACTTTGATGTTGACTCGCAAGAGTTAACCAAGTTGTTCTAGGCCATATTTTTCAATTGGATTGGCTAAGGACTGGTCCAACCCAGGCTTGAAAGGCCTCCTTTCAAAGCTCCTCAAACCCCTGGTATTCACGTTCCCCCTCATGTCTCATTGCAACCCGAGGTTCCCGAAAATGAGAGATGGAAAGAGATTGTCCACCCGACAGTCTCTCAACATCGTGGCTGGACCAATTTTTCCTTAACCTGATTGTCCAAGATGCACCTGTTCGCTCACCAGTTCAGTCCTCTCATGCTAGAAAAAGGTTGAAAATTGAGGCCCACCATGCTATTGACAAAAGAAAAGCCATTGTTTCCCCTTCCTTTCCCTCCAATTGCTCTGAAAAAACCATGTCTTCCCAAATGCATTTGAAGGATGATAGTTCTCACATGATCAATGATATTAGGCCTGAAGGCTCAGCGCAGCCAAAGGAAAATTTAGGAAAATCGAAGGGTGACAACAACAATGAAGGACATATTGCATATCATAGTGGGAAATATGGATTTTGAGTTTTTATTTTATCTATTGTTGATGACAATTGACTTCAGAAGTTTTTGGACAACATGTTTTATTTTTGGACATATGAGTAATGCATTTTTGAAAACAATGTCAAATATAAATGAGATAAATTGTCAAATGTGAATGTGATGATGGGATTCACAAGGAGAGATGTTCTTGTTTAATTGACTAGTTATGTTATAATTGTTAAGAACTAAATGGGAGTCACAAGGGGTCCCACCTACTAGATATTATTTATTTAAAATCCTTATTATGATTTATTAATTTTCCCCCTCTTAAATAAAATGTTGGTTGAGTTTTTTGTTTACTTAAATAATGAGGTGGTTCAACTACTTCAACCAATTCTATTTTTCTTAAAGGAAAAAGGAAAGGGAGGAACAAGGGAGGATAGAATGAGAAACATACTAAGGTTGTATCTTGGAGTTATGTTGAGATAGTTCATTTTTCATTCATTCCTTAGTTTATCACAAGCCTAATTATCTTTTATGATAGTAGGCTCTTATTATAGACAACAACATTTAGGATTGAACTACATCATTCAGACACTTGTTTTTCAGAGGTGTTGATCTATATTTGATAGTCTGTGTAGACTTGTCTTTTTTTGAATTAGTTTTCATGACTGACAAAGGCTATTGTGCAGAGTCGAGTGGGAATCAATCTATAGCAAGATGATCCAACTTTTGGAGTTCAGTTTTGATTTTCTGTCAGAGGTCATTTTGTCTGTTCCATCGGGGATGTCTAAGTTTGAATTTGGTTCGAAATTTTTGTATGAGATTTTGTAAAGAAATGACTCTTTGGTGAATTGGAATGAAATAAAGGATTGATTTATGTCTCATCTTTATTGGTTATCATCTTGGTGTCTTACTTCTGTATTTTCACTTGTTTTCAACAATTATTATATCCAAAAAATCATATTAAAATCAATTTTCCAACAAGATTTTATTTCTGAAAAAGACTAGTCTAAGCACTTGTAATTGATACTTGTGAGTTAAGATTTTATTTTTGATGGCTATAAACCTAGGATGACATTCCCATCTATTTTATTTAGCCAAGAAAAATCTAAAAATTCTTGAGTAAGATCATTTCATATCTTTTCCTCAACAGAGTGCATTCTTGGAGAAGCATGGACCGATCTTGGTCCCTGGATATGTTACATCCAAGCTAAACTCACCAACCTAGATTCAATCCCTGAAGAGTTGTCTAAACTCGAGCTGATGTAAACTTAATTTGTTGTTTATCAATGATAGGACCAATGGCCCCAAAAGGAAGGATACACATCATCCAATCCAATGGTTCCTCACTCTACCCCACTTGTGCATAATCATATGGATCAAATATGACATAGACTCCATAAATTTGATCTCAACAAATATGATGGATTTGACCCCACATGCGAGGTCACTCACATGAATCATTAATTTTTACTACATGGAATCACCAATGACTTAATGAAACTTCATGTGGGTATCCTATATTTAGATCCTAAATGTTGGAAATGGTGCTAATGGGATAAGAACTCCCACCAGATTATATTTCTTGAACATCATTTTTTTCATACCTTTATGAACACTTTGAAATACAAAATAATTATTTTAGATGACTGACCAATCTTAAACAATATAGTATAGTCAACTAGTTCATCTCCTATTTTGTGCAACTTTCCATCCAGACCAAATTCATTTCTGAAAAGTTTTTCAAGGAGTTATTTTTCAATGGCCTAAAATCAAAGATATGGGAATAGGCTAATCCTATTACTTGGTTTAAAGCCTCTCCAAGATCCCAAGAATCCAAAAAGGTGGTCAACGCTAAAATTAAAAAGGCACCCTTTATTCCCCATCCATGTTTCACTATTTCAAGATCCCCTATGAACCCCTCTCTATTATTTTCACCCCTCAAGATCCACAAGTTACCCCACATACAAATTTCAAAGTTCTAACTTAAAGTTCTCTACTACAACTACGATGAGAAATATTTTCCCAAGCATAAACATAAGAAGAAAAAACTCTTTAGGGACATGTTAGAGGACATTTAAGATGATCGATATGAATATGTAACCATAGATAATATTTGGCCATATTTTGAAGAAATTTCCAAATCTACTCAAGAGGATGTTGAACCATAGATCCTTATGAATGCCTTAACAGGTGTATCTTCTCCCCAAAACCTCAAATTGATTGGCTACATAAAACATCACAAATTCATTATCTTAATGACAATGAAAACACCCATAAATTCATTCTTTGATGTGTATGCCAAGAAAAATGGTCTTACATCCATGTTGTGAGTGAGTTTGAGATCATCATTGGTAATCGAGGTTCCATTTGATCCTATGGTCATTTTGAAAATGCATGGATTCAAATGGGTGATTATTCCTTGAGAGAAAAATATGTTCTATATTGAAATGGGTAGTTCTAAATTTTGTTTGGGTGTTGAATGGTTATTAACATTACATCCCATCAACATGGATTTGTTTTATTTATACATAATTCTCCACTAGGAAAGGAATCATTACACTTTAAAAGGAATCATATCCAATTCTCCAGAGATCATAATCTCCCACAATATGGAAAATATTCTTGAAAAGGGGGATTCAAGTATTATCAATTAATTCCATGTCATTCAAGCCTTTGAGACACATTCTCGGCACATCCATCCTTACATGTTGTTAGTATTGAATAAATACCAATCAATCTATGAAAATATCGAAGGTATGCCACCCTCCAGCGGTGAGCAAGGTATGGTAACAATTTTTAACTCTGCAAAATGTGCATCCAACAAAATTTGTTAGGCTAAATAATTTAACAGAGTCATGAAATTATGTACAATTTTGGCTCAATAATGCATCAAAGTTATTGATTCTGATTTAATATAACATTGACAACCCAGATTAATTTTGTAGGTGAATAATTATATTCTAATTTCCAATACCTTTCGAAAGCCTACTTCCATGCCCAATTCTGAGTCTTCAGTGGGAAGTTATGCTTATTTCAAAATTGTCCATTAATTCTTTTGTTCACACTTCAACTTGGTGAAAATCTACGTTGTAATTATGCATTTTTGCACCTAATCCATTAGAGTTTTGGCAGGGGTTCAATTGTATTTCTCCATATAAATATTTTGGACAGTCTCTCCAAGTTTCATCTCTTTTTTGGGTTCTGGGCTATTAGTTACAGCCTGCTAAAGTTTTACGCCAATTAGTGTTTTTGGTCTAGAATGCTACATGTACCTTCTGTGCCATATTAATTTTTTTTAATATGCCCAGAATTTTAATTTAGCTCCATGAATGTGTTTTGTGGTTCAATAGATTTCCATCTACTACTCTTATTCCTCAGTTTGATTATGGAGTAGAAAGCTATGGGCCTTCAAAATTAGTCGGGTCTTAAACTTTACCCTCCAATGTTTGTCCTGTAACTTCCTCATAAAATATTTATTTGATGAATGGTTTACACAATTAGAAATCTCTCTCTGAGCCATTTCAATTAGGACCTCAAAAAAAAGTTGCAAAAAAATTACCTTCAAACAGTATAAAATGTCGCAAGAGTTCACTAGTTTTCTACTATTGTAGACCATCCAAACAACTTCACACACACCAATTTGAAAATGTACACCCATATTTATCATGTTCAACAACACCATAAGGTAGTGCATGCTTCGCACACCTATAAAAAATGTGGATCACTCCTCTGACCCACCAATATCTGGTGCACACTACTTTGTGTCGCGTGCCAATATATACCCCACACACTTTTTTGGTTCATTCCCTAATACTCGTTGCACACAATTTTTGTGTCACATGCTAATATTTCGCATGCATTGCACTATACCGATTGCACCATGACAAAGTTTAGTATGCTCCCACCATGCACTATTACTCTACACACACCAACAAAATTCCTGTATGCTCTACCAATACTACGCACACCACGTGCCAATATTATGTGTGTGCACACCCAATCCACACTACGCAATGCTAAATTTAGTTCGCACATATGCACACTATTATTTTTCCATTCTTCCCTAGTTCTTCTCTGCACAACACCAAATTTGAGGGTGCATACCCACGAACCATTATTTTTCATGTGTTACCACTCTACACTGTGCAACGCCAAATTTAAGTGTGCAAACCTGTGCACCAATATTTTCCACACATTACCACTCTCCATCGTGCAACGACAAATTTAAGTGTGCACACCTGCACACCATTACTTTTTGTGCATTACCACTTTGCACCATGCAACACAAAATTTAAGTGCACACACTTGTGCACCACTATTTTCCACACTACACAAGATTTTCATTACGCATCACGTATTTTTAGTGTGCACACCTCCACACCTTCATTTTTCTGCGCATCAATTCCTCATGAATTCTGCTACAGAAATTTGGGGCTTTTGCCAAAATTTTCCAAATTTTCACCGGTACATTATGCAACTATGAAATTTGTTCAATTTCTCTTTGATAACACCAATTCAACCTCCGCAACAACAAATCGTTGTTGTTTGACATTCCTGGAATTTTTTTTTCCCAAACTCAATTCACGAATTGAGAATTTTAATCAACTAATATCCCTCCATCCGTCATGGTTTCCCTGTAACTTCAAATTTGACCAATTCTAGGTCTGAATTTTCTAGAATAGATATTAAACTAAGAATATCTCACCACTTGGCCAAATTTCTGAAATTTTCCCATGAATTTAATAACAGAAATTGGTGCTTTTCCCAATTCCACGCAATTGCTTCTAATTTTTACCATGTGCGCACTGTAACTTGAAATTTGGCCACTTTGAAATCAATTATTTGTGAAAATTCTCTTCAAATCAACTTTCTCTGCCCATTCAGGATCAATGTTGAAAACTTGAGGTATGATACCATATTCTAGCATCCCCAGAATCCAGTTGGGTTATGCGACAATTTTTTTTTGAACTGTATACAATATTAAAACATATACACACAGAAAATCTTGTGGAAATATATATATATATATATATAACTTAAATAGAAAAATATATTTTGCAAATTCACATATTCATATAGAGTAATAATAAAAATACACATGCAACACACACAGAAAAAAACCATAGAAATAAACGCATGAATAATAATGCAACATGTAATTTAACACACAATTGACACTTATGCTTGTAAAAATATCACCAATTGTGTGCAGACATTCCATGTTCCTCCCAGCCTTAGAAAACACTTCTCAAAACTCTCAGTATTGGGTCACCCCTGACTTGGGACTAAACTCCACCCGGGTAAAGGAATTCCTAACCAGGCTGATGTATCTTAGAAAACAAGAAAAACTTCATAACATATGCCAACTCAAACTAACATCCTACAATCCCCCATTCCCCACATGCATTTCCCACCCCAGGAAGTGTCTCCCTTCTCTCCTCAACAATCTTTTCACTGCCCCACCTCCTTTCTGGGGATTCAACAACAGGTCGGATAGGAAGTCTTAGATCCCTGTAGCTATAGTTTGGAATCTTCAAGAAATCAATTCCCAACAATTCTCTGACCTGGAAATAATTTTTGATGAGCCTAACAACCTGCCTCTTCAATATCCCATGGGACTGACAACCCACTTCTTCAGTCCAAATTCTAAGCTAACTAGGTACAGATACATTCACAGGTACATGTACGAGTATGGGTACAGTGACAATAAGGTATGAAGGAGAGTTGAATGAGTGAGTGCATGATGATGGAATGATGGGAAAATGAACTAAGTCCAAACTATATGTATGCATGTTCCCAACTTGACACTTGTCGTGTTGAGAACTACTTTGTCCCACTTGTCCCCATCCTTAGAACTTAGGATAAAATAATTATCCATACTTTCTACTTTAAGCAATATTAATATAATATTCCTTTTTAGCTTAATCTCCCTAGCTTATCCCCTTGTCCTTAAATTTTATCCCCCTTTCCCTAACTAGTGGAGTTTAGTCCCCCATACTCTTTTATCATGGTTGGTCTACATGCAATGATGTATTATATTAATGATAATACATATACAAAAAATAGACTCACTGACCTTTAGCATCTAAGCTCTCCAGCCTAATTCAACACATAAGCCTCCTAGCTTATAATAACTGGCTCACCAACCTATAAAATACAACATATACACAAAGGCTCCCTATCCTTAAAATAACACGTACTTAAGTTTGTTGCGAGCAATATCCCAGAATGTGCACACTTCATCATTTTAGTGTGCAGTACATGTGCGCACTATACCATGGAAGGTGCATGAAAAATGATATAAAACAACTCACCATATTAAGTACATTTGTATTTACATTTACAGTTGGGGTTCAGCCTAGGGTTATTAAAATACGCACAAGGTTGAATTCCCAAAGTTCCAAGTTAAAATATGAGTTTATCAAGAAGTTGGTTGTCATGTTCAGTGAGGGTAGCTTCAATAAATATGGAGTCTCCTCAAAATCAGGCGCACATTTAAAATATATGTGGGACTAATATAGGTTTTGTCTGCAAAATAAATCTATCTAATAGCATCCTCTAATTATTCCCGAGAGGGAGTAGAAGGCCCTACATGAAGATTCAAAGAAGAAGATGCTCCGAGAAGAGGGAAAGACACCACCCAACTCAGGAAGGTATGAGAAATGACTATTAATGTAATTATGATTCTTTATCGTCTGCACATCTAATTACATATTTGAAACTTTTCAATAAAAGATCCCAGACACATCCAAATCCACCAAGTCCAGGATATAAAAACATCGGAAACACATACTTGACCCAGGTGGTTACTCTAAATTGGTCATACAAATTGTAAGTATAAAAAAACAAATTTCATCCAAATAGTATATTGTTAACAATTTTAATTTAGTTGCACATAAGAAGAAAAATTCATGTTCTTGTGAAAAATTGCAGGGCATGCAGTACAAAGAATCTGCAACATAGGAATTCCTAGATCTTTCTTTCAAGCACGAATTTAAATCTGTGTTTGAACACAAGAAAATATTTGACGAAACACAACCTTCGGACACTCAAACCGACACCCGGGTAAATAAAATCAATGAATATTATTTATATTTTATTACTTATACCATATATTGAATAATATTTTCGGCCATAAAGTAATGTGTTTGTTTTATTTAAGTAGGAAAACCATGTAGAAACAAGTGTCCCCACTAGTGGAACACAATCTAGTGACAATGGAGTTCCACCCAATGAACGAAGTGTGCAACTCAATACTGGATGCATTTCATGTGCTATAAAAAATGTAGTATGGATTAAACATTAAAATATTTAATTAAAAATTGTGTATCAATTATAACCTTTCATGTTTCAACTCCACATCATGTAAAGGATGAGGCTATAAAAGAAGAAAAAACATATGGATGCATCCCAAACTATTTTTATTTCCTCCACTACTCAAGCAGGTAAAGATCACTTTAATGCTCTTTTTATTAATGAAATACTTGTAATAACAATAACTTCATATATCAATTTAACATTTATTTCTTATTTAAGTTGATGATTTGCACCCCTCCTTGTAGCAGCCTGGACGTCATGAGTACACGACCAATTCATCAATAAGATATGCAGAGGAAAAAAAATTGAAGGCGAAGAAGGATCTCACGATATCCTTTATGAATTCATGTAAAAAAAAAGAAACTGAAAAATAATTGATATTACTAGTTATGTAATACAAAAAATCATGTACCATATTCCAAGAACATATTTTTGATGATAAAAATTATTGAGATGATGTATTCTGTGTCTATGATTAATGAATGAATGGATGAATTCTATGTGTTAATGAATGACAGCTATATGTTTCTTTATGCACAAAACCACATATGTTTCTTTATGAATTTGTTGTTTTTCTAGTGTCTATGCATGAATCTTAATGTGTTTCTTTCAACTATATTGTAGTATATAGATTAGGTATTGGGGAATTGAGAGTGATGTGAGGCGGGGGAGTGGCCATAAGAGATTCCACCTTCACGTGGTTGGCTATGTTCTGTAGAGAATAAATTATGACTTGGATAATCTTGGATGAAACCTCCCTCAATCCAACGGAAAAACAACATAGTCAATGTTGACTTCATTTTTGCTCCATCAAAACGAGGGAATTTTTATCCAATATTATAATACTCCAATAAAGTATTCTCTAAACTAAGAGGATCTCATTCAGGTATTCATGCACTCAAGTATTTTTAATTAATTTAGTCATAATAATGTTTGTTAATTTATTTTATTATTTTGATGATTCTTTGAGTGATGGTTAAATTTGTAGAACACATACTGGATGAGATCTATTGGAGCAACATTAAAAAATATCATACAAGGACAACCATCAAATATCTAGGTATTTGAGTTGTTATTTTATTTCTAATTGAAATTTATTTGTATGATTGAGATCATGATTTATGTTGTTATTTTGGTTCTTGACACTCACGTGGATTCCTTTTCTAGTCCTCAGTTCCCATAATTATTTCGTATCTTTATCCAACAATATTTTTCATCCACAAAGTAATATACTTTTCCATCTAGAAAAATAATCGCATCCTCGATAATGTGGACAGAGGTATGATTTGTGATGTATATTCTAGTTGTAAATATAATTTATGTCTAACCCTATAATAAATTTCATACTTATTTTCCTTTGTGAGCTTATGATATTGGTATTTCTCTAAATTTTGTTCATTCTTCAATTGCCTGGATTTTGGAAACCCTAGGTACTAATTATATAAACATAACACAGCTGACAAGAAATAAATGGCATTGAAGAAATGGATGTAATACCCCTAGGTTGATCCCTAAGTGTACATATAAATGTAATTGTAATTTACTTATAATATGGTGAGATGCAGTAACTGGATCCTTGGTTGGGTGTTGGGTGCATTAAGTCAATGCACGTGAATATCATACCAACGGAATTCCTGGAGTTTCTAAAATGACATAATGTGCAATTTAGTGCATATAATGCACACCCGTGGAAGTGCGTAGAAATGGAAGAATAAAAGAGAAACATTGAAGTTTACAGTGCGCATTACTATAAGTGCGCAAGGAGAAACATAATAACATAATAGCCTTACAGGATAGTGCACACTTTAGTTTTCAACGCACACTAGATTATTGAACAGGTTTCGAAGGCCAGGGAGCATTTTGTAAATACATTGTGTTGTAACGTGCACCTATGTAAGGGCGGGAGGGGGGTGCACTAAAAGGAGAGAGTGTGCATCGCAAAAGATTCACATGCATTGGTTTACTGCGCGAGTTTAATGTTTTGAGGCTGGTGAGCCTAGATGCAAAAGATCAGTACTACAGTATTGAGAATGTAAATGTAATAAGATGTAATTAGAATTAAAATGCATCATTTTCATAGACCAACCATGTAAAAGAGAATAGGGGGATTAAACTCCACTAGATGAGGCTAAGGGGCTAGGTTATAGGGGATTAAACCCAAAAAGTAATATTATATTAATATTTATTAAAAGTATAAATCTAAGATATATTATTTTATCCTAATTCCTAAGGAGGGTATAAGTGGTTGAAGGCAGTTCTCGATGTGACAAGTGTCAGGTTGGGAACATGCATCCAAAGAGTTTGGAATTACTACACTTTTCCGATCATTCAATAATGATTCAGGAGGGAGAAGGCAATGAGCATGACCCAAATGTTCTGTCATAGAAATAAATTGTTTTGAAATTGAGCCCAACTATTACTGTGACCAATATTCTTCTATTACTGTCGTAGATACATGTATTGTTGGGAATTATTTCCTGAGGTACCAAACTACAATGACATGGCTCTGAGACTTCAGGCATGCCCTGTTGTTGAAGCCCTGAAAGGGAAGTGGGGAAACCAAAGGAATTTTGAAAAGAAAAGGGGCTCACTTAATGGGGTGGGACATTAATGTGGTTAATGAGAGATTGTAGGATGTCATTGTGAATTGGCATCTGTTATGGACTTTCATGTAATTGAGTCACCTGTGATTGAGTTACCTATGGATTAGTTCCTGTTGAGTGAGATACTTTATCCTGGTTGGGAACGATTACCCAAGTTGATTTTAGCCCCAATTTGTGGGTGACCTTGTTGAGATTTATGAACAATGCGGTCTAAGGATGGGAGGAATGTGGAAGGTATGCTCATTGTTGATGTCATTTATTCAAAGATAAGTGCCAATTTGTGTGTTAAATCATGTTTTGCAGTAATTTATTATGAAATTGTTTTCATGTGTTTATGTTGTTTATGTTACATGTATATTTCTATTAGGAATATGTATGTAACTGTGTATTGCAAAATATATTTGTATGTTTAAATTAGTGTCACAGTTGTGTCAGAGAAACTTGTTTGAGTTTCTATTGGTAATGGATATGTTACAAATTGGTATCAGAGCTGATGACAAGTGAAGAGAAGTGTTTTTTGTGTGATATGCCCAACTTGTGTCGATGGGTATGTTACAAATTAGTATCAGAGCTCATTTTTCAATAGTGATCCTAGATGGGCCAATTCAACATCATGCCAAAGTGTATTTTCACGAATAATTAAATTCAGAAGTGGCTTAATTTTTAGTTACAGTAAGCCCATGATGGAAATTTCAAGTAATTGAGTGGAATTCAAAAAAAGCCCCATTTTTTTATTCTGAATTCATGGGGAATTTGGGAAAACTTGGTTAAGTATTAAGATATCCATTCATTTTAATCCTTGTTTAAGGAAATTCAAACAATAGTTACAGAGAAACCACAACATAATGAGTGGAATTGTTCGAACAAGATTCACAATTCATGAAGTAATTTGGAAACATTTGGACCAGAAATGTCAACCAGTGACACACACAAGAATTGGTTGTTGTAGAGGTTGAATTTGGATGTACTGGAGTGAAATTGAACAAATTTCATAGTTTTAGAAATTCCATGGTGGAAATTGAGTGATCATTGAGAAAAATCCCCAATTTCTACATCAAAATCTATGAAAAAGTAGTTAAGTGTCTAGAGTAGTGTGCACACTAAGTAGTAATGATGCGCAAAAATATCAAGTTTCACATGAGAGTATTTTAAAATTGGGAAACACACTATGCGGATTCGTTGATGTGGAAAAGTAATGTTGTGCAGTTGTGTGAACTAACTATTTGGCATTGCAAAGAAAATAATGGTTCGCAGATTATGTACACTAAGATTTGGCATTGCACATATTATATTTAATGGAATGCACATGATATAAGTGTGTGGAAAAGAACATTAATTTTTTCATCGCAAAGTCAAATCTTGTGTCACACGAGTAATAGTGTGATGCACAAGATGTCCTCTTGGAATATTGGCACAACATAGTTTGATTTGTTGGTGTGCATGCAACATTGTTATGTTGTGCCTATATAATCACGTATCTAAAAGGTATAATTACTTACACATAATCTGAAAACACTAAACCTTGACTTGGTTTGGTGTAGTACTTGTAGTGCGCATAGAGTATTGATGCATGGCATGAAAACTATGCTCAATGATTTTTGGCTCGCCACAGAAAAATAAGCACTTTAGTTATTGATGCATAGTACATATGCTGCATTTTAGTGCTCATATGAAAATATAGTGCATGCAATTGTGGGTTAAAATGGAGAAGTAGTGCGTGGGAAGTCGATTGGGAATTTAAATCGTTACGAGAAATCAGAAGAAGGAATTTTGATGTTGTATGGAAACATAATTGTATACCATTTCATGAATTTGTTAAATTGTTATCCTAACAAATTTTGTTGGCTACATATTTTTGCAGAGTTAAAAACCATATATCATAATAAGATCATTACAAGCTAGGATAATGGAATATGTGTAAAGAATTTACATCCATGAAGAAGAGATCAAAGGAATGTATATCCATATTGGAAATGAAGGTGCAAATTCCAATGGACATGGAGAAGGTAAGGGAGAAAGAATGAACCTGGTACAAAACATAAAAATTCTATAGAAGGATGTCTTGATCTATAAATATGATAATGAGAGGATTATGAAATCCAAGGAACAAGAATAATATTTCAATATCAAGTTAATGCAGATCTTTGATAGAATAGAGAAGAAGATGGATAAAGAAATTGAGGAAAGAATATTAGGGAGCCATAAGTCTCATGATAAGAAGAGAATAACAGTGTGCAACAAAAGTGCTAGCAAGCATCACCATCACTCTCTAAGGCATTGAACTAGGAGAGTGTGTAGCAATGCAAGTCCATCCCCTATCAGGAAGAAAAATAAGAAGTTTGGAGTGCATAAACTTCAGGGAGAAATTAACAAAATAAAGACTCCTACTTTTTATGGTGAACATAAGAAGGATGAGGATGAAGAGACTTGGATTCTAAATATGAGAAAGTATTTTTAGTTGCATAACTACTCTTCACTAGTAGAAGGTAGAATGTCTATTTATCAACTCAAGGGAAAAGAATCGATATGGCAGGATCAATATGTGCAAGTACAACATATTGATGAGAATGAGGTGACTTGGAGAGAATTCAAGAGGTATTTTCAAAGGAAGTACTTGAATAAGAGATACTATGAAAATAAAATGAAGGAATTCTTTGAGCGCAAGCCTGGGAGTATGACCATACATGAGTATGAAAGAAGGTTTTTAGAATGGATGAAATATGTTTCCTTCATCAAGGATGAGAAAGTTAATATTCAAAGACATTTGATTGGGATGCCATAAGTTATCAGTGACATGATACATTATGATGATCCCAAAACCTTGGAGGAAACCATAATAAGGTCCAAGTGTCTTTATGATCAACATAAAGGGAAAGAAAATTACCAAAAATATTGGGAAGATAAGAAGAATGGAAAGATGGAACAAAGGAACAAGCCAACTAAGACACCATTATTCATAAATAACTATAAGGAAAAACCAACTACTAAAGAATCCATGATGATAGATTCATTAGGGAAAATGCCAAGGAAATAACCTATTTAATGTTGGGGTTGTAAGGGAGATCATATGTATAAATATTTCTGATGTGGAGCTCCAGCCCTCAGGCCGAGATCTGCTCAGGATTGTTCTAAATCTGCCCTACTGAGTCTAATTGACTCTTTGATTTTCCCGATAGGGAATCCCTTACACACACGATGATGTATCCACAGGTCCTTATGAGTATGCCTGTGTGATCAAACACAAAAAATCACTCAAACCTCCTGACCTCAATAATATGATTGCGCCCTTTTCCAAATCAGGATTTTGGGTTTCACGATATCATGATTCTTGTTGTCGTGTTTCTTGTCTCTTCAACCTCTGAAACCCAAAATTCCAAATTGCTGAAATCTTTGGCCACCTCCTCCTCCACAAATGTATCATGTTTCATGACTTCGGGAATTCCGGAACAAAGAACCCCGTCCTCTTGTCTTCGAAAATACTGAAATGTCGAACCCCGATGTGTTCAACAAAAGGCTGTCTTCCAACAGAAGTTTTCATTGATTCAGAGTTTTGGACTTCACGACTTCGGGAATCCTGATGCAAGGCTCCTAGCTCTTCAACCTCCAAAACCCTGAAATAGTCAATGGGTATTGACACTAGCTGGAAATGAGTACGTACCACGCTCTTGTCAACTGTCCTCAGTCTCTGACATGGATTCCTACCACCTGTCACTCTTCCCATATTTCGAGACTTGAACCGACCTTTACCTATCATCCCCCTACCACTTCACAACCCCGAATTCCAAAATGACGCATTCTACAGAATCGACGGCTGATAGCCTCCCTTTAGATCTGACGGCCCACGTTATTTCAGGCTTTCGGGTACTGGGAGTTTGAAACTCTCTACCCCAAAACACTTGTCACCACAATCCTCAAATTCCCGAACACCGAAACATCGAAATGTTGAAACGCCACTTCACCAATACTTCATGTTTCATGACTTCGGGGTTTCCCATGTGAGTGCCCTCAATCCTTGTCAGTGGGAATGTCGAAAACCCGATCCCTGAAATGCCGAAATGCCACTTCAAGTATATTTCAGGTTTCACAACTTCAGGTTTTTCAATGCAAAGGCCCTTGGTTCCTTGTCATCAGGATTCCCAATATTCTGAATCCCAAATTACCAAAATATCAAAATTCCACACTTAACAATCCTTGCAGCTTCACTGAATCCCACGGTCCTCGCGACTTTGCGAGTTCTCCATAGAGAATTTCAACCACTCGTTCCTTCCTTGAAGACTTTTGCGAAATGAACCAGTGTTCTTAGTCTGAACTTGGCTTCTGCAAAGTGACTCCGCTCTGTCTCCATTTTAAAACTACAAAGGCACTAACCCTCCTGAGCTTTCACTTGCAAACTTGAGTCTCAAAAGGAATCATGTACACACTCGTTGCGACAATCTTTCAAATACTTCTAAGTATTTGATTCTTCGACTCTGTGCACCTTCTGCAATAGCAGTCCTTTAACTTTCAACCTTAGTTGATAAGTTTAAGGCCTCGACTAGCCTACGCACACCCTGCACGGATTTTGTGCTTCACCTGCACTTCTGCTGGAATGAGAACAACGGTATCTCTCCTAAGCTCTCTAAGATAAAACTCAAAACCATTTTTAGCACACACCTTATGGATGTTTCACTGCACTCCTTGCAGGAACTTCTCTCACTCAGGAAGAGAAACAATTGAAACTCATTCTCTCTTCTCAGACTTTAAACATTCAACATGAAATCATACATACACAACATAGCCTCATAAAAAATGCATAACAGAGAGAATAAAACAACTGTAAACATACTAATCAACAAATGTAAATAGTAAGCATCATAACACCATGAAATTTGAGTCAAAGCTTCATATAATAACCCAAATACTCCTGTACATGGGTTCTTCTCTACAACTCTCTGCTACAACTCTCTTCTTCTTCTTTATGCTAATAATATAATAATACAAGAGTGAGGGTGTCTATATCCGTTTTCCCTCCTATATTCTATGACAGTCTAATATAACATTCATATCTACCTACTCTTACATCTAACAGACTTAAATGACTTAATATACTACAGATGAGAGAAATTACTCAAGATCTGTTTACAACCTCCACGATATAAATGCAAAGTATGCCTCCTTCCTAACTATTACATTAATGCCTTTTAAGTTCAAAATTCAAAATGGTTCTTATGAAAACGTTCTCTTTTTCTTCCTCCGTGCGTCCAACTATTTCTTTGGCTTAGTCGCGTTCTTTGGCTTTGAACGATGCTCCTGCATCATACTCCCTCTCTTGAAATTTTTCATGAACTCTTGTTCATGAGCTCTTGCATGGTCTGTCCATGCTTCTGAATTTCTTCTTCATCTTCCCAACTGACATCTTCAACTGGATGTCCCTTCCATTTGACCAAGTATTCAAGATACTCTTTTCTTCTGGTCTTTTTGCTAATCCTAAATTGTCAATTATGCTTTCCATCTATGGCTTTTCAACTACAGGCATTTGTTTTTTCCATTGACTTTCTTTCTATTCCTTCTCCACTCCTACTTATTTAGCTTTATAAGGGTACAAATCTGTAACATTGAATATCAGTGAAATTTCAATCCCATCGGGTAATTCAATTTCATATGCATTTGCCCCAAATTTTCTTATGACCTTGCATGGTCCAATATTTTTCATCTTTAGTTTGTTATATGTTCCCCTTGGGAACCTTTCCTTCCTCAGATGTGCAAGAACCAGATCAACAACTTCAAATTGAAGTTCTTTCCTGTGTTGATCTGCTCTCCGCTTGTATTCTTGACTTGAACTCTGCAATCACTCTTTGACTCGGCTGTGAAGCTCCTTCATTCCCCCTGCAAAGTCCTCTGCACTAGCACTCCTAAATGCAACTTGTTCTGAATCTTTCAATTCATAAACTTCCCTTGGATGCATTCCATATACAATCTAGAATGGACTCTTCCCTGTGATTTTGTTGAGTGAATCATTCTAAGAAAACTCCACCTGTGATAGAATATGATCCCACAGACTGTGGTGTTCAGTCACTAGGCTCCTTAGAAAATATCCCAAGCTTTGTTTCACGACTTCTGTCTACCCATCCATCTGAGGATGATATCCTGAGATAAAATACAAACTTGTCCCCAAATTATTCCATAAGGTCGTTCAGAAATGCCCTATGAACTTGGTATCTCGATCAGAAATGATACTCCTTGGAAACCCGTGAAGTCTGATGACTTCCTTCAAAAACAGGTTCGCAATATGAGTTGTGTCAATGGTTTTCTTTCATGGTATGAAATGTGCGATCTTTGAAAATCTATCGACTACCACAAAGATTGAATCATAGCCTCTTTGTGTTCTTGGCAGTCCCAATATGAAATCCATGCTCACTACGTCCACAAAATTCTTAACATCTATCCTCATCCCTAGCAAAAAATATGAGCCATTCAACTTTGAGATTATCTTATCATGAACGAAGTGTCCGACCAATCCTCCGCTATGTTTTTCCTTCAGCAGGTTCTCCCTCATGGAGAATTTTGGAATACATAGCTGATTTCCCTTGAATAATAATCTATCCTGGATCATATATTCATTCCACTGGCTTTTGTCCCTAAGAATTGGATTCTCAGCTACCTTATACGCCTCCTTAAAATTTGGGTCATCCCTATACATTTCTTTGAGGTTATCAAAACCCAAAGTCTTGACTCTGAATTCGTACATAAGCAAACATTTCCTGCTCAAAGCATCAACAACTTTTTTAGTAGTTCCAAAAATATGCTTCATCACAAAAGTAAAATTCTGCAAGAATTCAACCCATTTAACATGTTTTTGGTTCAACTTCTCCTGTTGAGTCACGAATTTTAAAGCATGGTTATCACTGTACAAAACAAACTCTTTAGGATCCAAATAATGTCTCCATTTCTTCAGTGCTTGTATGAATGCATAAAATTCCTTGTCATATGTTGAGTACTTAATCTTCACTTCATTCAGTTTCTCACTGAAGTATGCGATCAGACTGTCATCTTGGCTCAAAACCGCTCCAAATGCAAATCCACTCATGTCACACCTGACCTGGAATGTCTTGATGAAATCCGACAAAACCAGAATTGGTTGTTTCGTGATCTTCTTCTTCAGCGGATTGAAATTCTTCTCTACTTCCTCTGTCTAGTGAAAAGTTTTTTGTTTCTTCTTCATCGTATCCATCATTGGTTCACTAATTCCACTAAAATTTCGAATGAATTTCCTGTAAAAACTTGCCAAACCATGGAAGCTTCGAACTTCAAATACACTCTTCGGCGATGGCCAATTCTTAATTGCGTCTACCTTTTCTGGATCCATCTTCAACTCATTTGAAGAGATAAAAAAACCCAAATAAATGAATTTTTTCCTCATAAATGATGTTTTCTTCATGTTAATCAACAATTTATTTTGTTGTAATCTTCTCATTACTGTAGCTAAGTGCTTGAAGTGCTTTGCTTCAGTCTTGCTGAAAATTAATATATCGTCAAGGTATACAATGATGAATTTCCCAATGAAATCCTTCAGGAATTTGTTCATTAGCCTCATGAAAGTACTAGGTGCATTCATTAAGACAAATGGAATGACAAGCCATTCATATAGACCCTCATTCGTCTTGAATGTTGTCTTCCATTCATCACCTTCTCTCATGCGAATTTGATGATATCCTCTTTTCAAAACAATCTTTGAAAACAATCTTGCTCAACTCTAGCAATCCATCAAGTCGTCCATCATTGGCAATGGAAATATGTATATAATGGTAATCTTATTGATCGCACTTGATACTATACACATTCTCCATCCTCCATCTTTCTTTGGGCTGAGCACTGTTGGAACGACACATGGACTCAATCTTTCTCTAATCAATCCTTTGTCCATTAAGTCATGGACCTGTCTCTTAACTTCTTCATTTTTTCTGTGACGTCAACCTATACACTGCTTTGTTTGGTAAAATGTCTCCAGGTATAAGATCGATGTGATGGCTTATACTCCTGATAGGTGGCAACAAACAAGGTAGTTTGTCCACTACTATATCAGCAAAATCTTCCAGCAATTTTTGGATATCTTCTGGTAGATCATCTATCCTCATACTGGTCAAAACAATAGTAGGCTTTCTGACCATAATAAATTGTGTCTTCCTTCTTCTTAACATCATTAAGAAGTTCCTTCCCACTCATGAGAAGTACAGTGTTGCTCATTTCTGTTTTCACCTCTTTATTCTTAATCGACAACAACATGTGAGTCCTACAATTCTTCTCCAGGGTGTACATGTTCTTTCTCCCATCATGAATCACGTTGTTGTCATATTTCCACGGTCTACCCAACAATAGATGACAAACATCCATAGGAATGACATCACATAATATTTCATCCTTATATACTCCTATTTTAAATTAAACTAAACATTGTTTAGTAACATTTACATGATGTCCTTTTTGTATCCACGAAACTCTGTATGGGCTTGGATGTACAACAGTCTCCAGCTCCATCTTTTCACCATCAATGTAGATATGAGATTTTATATGCTACCGCTGTCCACTATGACTTTGCATACCCTATCTTTGGTTTTGCAAGAAGTTTGAAACAGACTATTTCTTTGGGCTAGGTTCTCTGCCTCCTTCTCTGGTATTAAGAGAGCGTTCCTCATCATTAAGGATCTTTTTCCCTCAGCATATTCTACCTCAACATTCTTCCCTTGAGCTTCAACAATGTGAGTTTCACCACCATCTTTCTTCTTATCTAGACATTCATAGGATTTATACCCAATTTTTCCACAGACAAAGCATTTCACTTCACCGCCTCTACCTCTTCCTCTTCCTCTAGCACAAGGAAAAGTATTTCTATCAGCATACTTCCCTCTCTGTGAGCTTCCTGCTCTCTCATGTTGAGTTTGAGGTTTCTTTCCCTCTTCTTTAGATTTTTGAGTTTTGTCTTGGGCAATTGTTTTTCCTCTGGCTTGACTTATGCCTCAGCCTCTTTGACCTTGTTTTTGGCTCAACTTCTCTTTAGGTTTCAGAGCCATCTGATAAGAATCTTTCACATTTCAAATGATCATCATGCTCATAACATCTTGGATTTCATATCACATACCATTCATGTGCCTGGCAACCTTTTCATCATTGCTTTCCCGATGACCTACTCTGATGTTTATCTTGTAGAAATCTTCAGTGTATTCCTTCACTGACATCATCTTCTGTCTCAAATTATGCATCCTCTAAAATAGAGTGATTTGATAATCCTTGGGTATGAATTTGGATTTCATCTTCGCAACCATTCTATCCCATCTTTTGATTTTCTGGTTGCCCTTACAGCGTCTGTCAGCCTGCAGTTCATCCCACCATAGTGTTGCATGCCCTTTAAGTCTAGTAACAACATGTTTGAATTTCTTGTCTTCCTCGACATCCTTATAGTCAAAGTATTTATCCAGAGCTCTAATCCAGTCTAGAAGCTCTTCAACATCCAAGTTTCCCTCATACACTGCAATGTCCATTTTTCTCTAGCACCTATCCTTACAACAACCCCGAATAGGCGTTCGTCTGCAGCATCTTCGACTGTGACTTCTTCTCCTTCATGTCCATCTTCATTTTCACTGTCAGCCTCACTGATATCCCCAGCATCAACTGTGTGCCTCTGTGTTGTCTCTATGGCATCAAGCCTAGCACGTAGTTCGCACATTTCTCTTTCCATGGCTGGATCAGGGATTAGCATTGTCCTGTCTCTTCTTCTCGGTGACATGGCTATAAAATGTTCCTGCTTTCTCTGCTACAAAAAGAAAAGAACTTTTCCTATGCTCTGATACCACTTGATGCATATCAGAGTACTCTTATACCTCCTTCTTCCTCCATCTGCAATATAGAAACAAAGTCAAGCTCTGATACCACTTAATTCACACCTCCAACCCTCAGGCCAAGATCCACTCAAGATCTTTCTAAATCTACCCTACTAAGTCTGAATGACTCTTTAATTTTCCCCATAGGGAATCCCTCACACACACGATGATGTATCAATAGGTCCTTATGAGTATGCCTGTGTGATCAAACACAAAACATCACTCAAACCTCCTAACCTCAATAATATGATCACGCCCTTTTCCAAATTGATATTTTGGGTTTCGTGATATCACAATTCTTGTTGTCGAGTTTCTTGTCTCTTCAACCTATGAAACCCAAAATAATGAATTACCAAATCTTTGGCCGCCTCCTCCTCCACGGTTGTATTGCATTTCACGACTTCAGGAATTCTGGAACAAATAACCATGACCTCTTGTATTCGAAAATACTGAAATGCTGAACCCCGATGTGTTCAACAAAAGGATGGATTCCAACAAAACTTTTCGTTGATTCAGAGTTTCGAACTTCGCGACTTAGAGAATCCTAATGCAAGGCTCCTAGCTCTTCAACCTCGAAAACCCCAAAACGATCAACGAGTATTGACACTACCTGGCAACAAGTACATGCCACGGTCTTCTCAACTATCCTCAGTCTCTAACGTGGATTCCTATCACCTGTCACTCTTCCTTGCTTTCGAGACTTGAACTGGCCTTCAACTGCCATCCGCCTACCACTTCGAAAACCCAAATTCTAAAATGATACCTTCTATGGAATTGACGACCGATAGCCTCCCTTTAGATCTGATGACCCACATTATTTCAGACTTCCATGTACCAGGAGTTTCAAACTATCGACCCCAAAACACTTGTCACCACAATCCTGAAATTCTCAAACCCTGAAACACTGAAATGTCGAAATGCCACTTCACCAATACTTCAAATTTTGTGATCTAGGTGGATATCGGTGGCCACCCACCTTTTCCAAATGGATCAAAACAATTTTCTAGCCATTTTGGCAATTTACTATTTTTAGCAGGTTTTAACTTCCGGGGCCATTTTGAGGGTCCAAATGAAGGTTTTTCAAGATCGAGATTCTCAATGATAGCCTAAGGAATTATTGAGCCCCCAAAATGAATCTCCTCAACAATACCTTTCCAACGAGCTATCACACGCCTAAAACGGAGATCGTATGAAAAAGTTACGACCCCAGGAAGTTGATGTACTCACTTACCCAAACGGGGCCCACATGAATTTTGGCGCTTCATCTCCTAGGGTTAGGTTTTTGGATGTCTAGGACTTTTGGAATTCCCGTTTATTGTAAAAGGGCCTTCAGAGCCTCATTGTAATCATCTTCTTGCGAACGCGAGTAGCCATCACATCTCTTCTCAGAGATAAGCTGCCACCATTCTAGCGAGTCTTTCACTCTGTATTTTTACAGTCTCTGTACATTTCTTTCATTAATAGAAATCGTGTATTACTGTATCTATGTGTTTATGGTTGCATCTCTGATATATTTTTGTTATATTACTGGATATACGTGATATCTCTATGCATTTCTTTATTATATCTCCGCTCTCATTTCGTGCCGAAAATAATCCGGATCATTTTGTGACTTCGGGGTTTCTCATGTGAGTGCCTTGAATCCTTGTCAACGGGAATGTCGAAAACCTGATCCCCAAAATGTAAAAATTCCACTTCAAGGATATTTAGGGTTTCGAAAATTTAGGGTTTTCAATGAAAAGGCCTCTGGCTCCTTATCATCAGGATTCCCGGTATTTGGACTCCGGAATTACCGAAATCCCAAAATTCCACACTTAACAATCCTTGCAGCTTCAATGAATCCCATGGTCCTCGGGACTTCACAAGTTTTCCACAGAGAATTTCAATCGCGCGTTCCTTCCTTGAATACTTCTATGAAATGAACCAGTGTTCTTCGTCTGAACTTGGCTTCTGCAAAGAAACTCCACTCCGTCTCCCTTTTAACATTTCAAAGGCACTAAGCCTCTTGAGATTTCACTTGAAAACTTGAGTCTCAAAAGGACTCCTGCATGCACTCCTTATGACGATCTTTCAAATACTTCTAAGTATTTGATTCTTTGACTCTATGAACCTTCTGCAACAACAATCCTTTACCTTTCAACCTTAGTTGATAATTTTAAGGCCTCGACTATCCTGCGCACACCTTGCACGACTTCTGTGGTTCACCTGCACTTCTGCTGGAATGAGAACAATGGTATCTCTCATGAGCTCTCTGAGATAAAACTTAGAACCTTTATCAATGCACTCCTTGGAGGAACTTCTCTCACTCAGGAAGAGAAACAATTGAAACTCATTCTCTCTTCTCAGACTTCAAACATTCAACATGAAATCATACATACACAACATAGCCTCATAAAAAATGCATAACAAAGAGAATAAAACAACTGTAAACATACTAATCAACAAATGTAAACATTGAGCATCATAACACCATGAAATATGAGTCAAAGATTCATATATTAACTCAAATACTCCTATACATGGGTTCTTCTCTATAGCTCTCTGCTACAACTCTCTTCTTCTTCTTTATTCTAATAATACAATAATACAAGAGTGAGGGTGTCTATATCTGTTTTCCCTCCTATGTTCTATAAATTTATAATCTAACATTCATATCTAGCTACTCTTACATTTAACAGACTTAAATGCCTTAATATACTACAAATGAGAGCAAACGCTCAAGATCTGTTTACAACCTCCAAGATATAAATGCAAAGTACACCTTCTTCCTAACTATTACATTAATGGCTTTTAAGTTCAAAATTCAAAATGGTTCTTGTGAAAACTTGCTCTTTTTCTTCCTCCAAACGTCTAGCTATTTCTTTGGCTTAGTCGCGTGCTTTGTCTTTGCACGATGCTCTTGCATCAATTTCCCTCACATAAGTAAAAGAGTGAGGAGTGTTCATAATGTGCAACAAGTTGAAAAAATGGAGGACATGGGTAGAAGTATACCTAATATATATGATTGAAGTGGAAGGTAAGATTAATAATCATCCCATTTCCATTTTAATTTATTCAGGAGCTAGTCATAGTTATCTAGATCTTAAGATGGTAGAAATATTTCATTTGCCAAGAAGCAAGTTGATCAAGATTATTTTCGGCAGGAAATGAGAGTGGAGATATAACACAAAAATATACAGAGATATTGAAAGAGAGACAATAATATAAGAAAGATATACAAAATATATAACAAGAGTCACATATATACAGTAATACCCAATTTTCTATTAATGAACAAAATGTAAAAAACTATAGAAATAAAAAGTGAAAGACTCGCTAGAATTGTGGCAGTTTATCTATGAGAAGAGATGTCAAGGCTACTCTAATTTAAAATAAGATGATTGTTACAATGAGGATACAAATTCATTTTTAACATAAATACAATCCAAAACCCTAACCCTAGAAGATGAAAATCCAACAATTTTGTGGACCCCGTTTTGGGTAGTTTGGTGTATCAACTTCCCCGGGGCGGAACTTTTGCATACAATATCCATTCAGGGTGCAAGATAGCTCATTGGAAAGGTATCACGTAGGAGATTAATTTTGGTTTATATATTATATCCTTTGGATATATTTGAGTTGATCTATCCCTAAAAAAATTAATTTAGATAATCAAAATGGCCCCAGAAGTTTAGGAACCAAAAACCTGCTAAAAATAATAAATTCCCAAAAGCTTGTTTTGAGTGAGTTGGAATAGGTGGGTGGCCACCGATATCCACCTAAATCAATCATCCCTCCTTAGGAAGAAATGGTATCCATTGTGTTGAGTACTCGGTGGAGAGGGAAAAGAGTTTGTTGAATCTACATCTTGATGAGTTGCTTGCCTTGCTAGAGAAGTTAAGTTGCTTAGTTTCTTTAAGGTTGTCACGAACCTATGGATGGAAGGGTTGGAAATTTTTAACCAGCTAGGCTACCTGAGATGATTGTTTGAAGAATGAATCTTTGTGCTTTGATGCAATATTGTCGACTTGATTTACTAGATAGAAGGTGCTTGGACCAAGGTTGCAGTGGTTGTAGTGTCCTTTAGTTCAACTTTTGAACAGATTGTGAAGAAGAATAATTTGGCAGTATGAGATACTACCTTGTGAAACTGTTTAGGTGGGATAGTATTCAGAACTACCTCTTGTATCCTATAGAGATGATCCCCCAGAGTAACAATGACACTATGAGGTCAACTCTCATAAATATCATGGAACTTAGACATATATGGTCGGCCCAAAAGAACATCACAGATATCCAATGGGAAAAAAACACATAATAAGTCATCCTTGAAGCATTTGATGCCATATGAAAATTGACACTGCTAGATGACATGAAGATATCATCCCTAGCGAGGCCACAAAATGTTGTGTGGTGTTGTTGAAACTCCAAAATGTTTGACAACCTTTGCTAAGATGAGGTTCTTTTGGCTTCTGTTATCAACAATAAAATACAGTGGGGTCCCCTTCACCCACATCTGTGAATGAAAAAGGCGCTCCCTCTCTTCAAGATCTGTTGGTTCTTCTGGTTGAATTATTGCGGTCATGATAGTAGAAGTGGGGTATGCGTCGATGATGTATCTTCTAGGAGAATTTTATGAATCATATTTTGAATCATGGTTTGGCTTCTTGTCTTTGATCTCGGCCACCAGTGACTTTTTTGAGTGACATTCATTGGTGCTGTGACTGTGGATTTTGTGGAAATTGCACCATTTTCCAGTTTCCTTCTTCATATTTTCATTACCCTTCTGTGACTTGGATGTGTTTTAAGGACGCTATTTTTTAGGGTCGTCTTTATCATGCTTTGTTTGTTGTGTATTCATAGATCCAAACTCCCATTTGTTTTGTTGCTTTAATTTTTTCTCGATTTTAACAACATATCGATAAGCAACACCCAATGATGAGATGTCCAAAAAATCCATTTTAGTTTGGATGTATATGTGTAGAGCCCCACGGTATTTAATAACCAAATTTCGTTCAGAGTCTTTGATACCCAGCTTGGTGCACAAGGTATGGAAGGTATTAATGAACTCCAACACTACTTGGCCCCTCTCTTTCCAAAGTGTGGTCCATCTTATGTATTGGTCATCATATTTACCAAAAGGGTAATATTATTCCCAACTACATCCACAAAAAAATCCCAAGTGGGATTGACCCCATATATTCCAAACTGCTCCGTGGAAATTTTCTCCCAGTAAGTTTTCCACCAATGCTTAACATGGGGGAGATCCTTAAGGAGTGTGAAGGTGATCTTTTCCCTGTCGGATAAATTGTGAATAGAGAAATAACCTTTTAGCATATTTAACCATTTTTATATGGCATCTACATCTATCTATCCTTCAAATAAAGGAATATCAAAGTTAAATTGTGCTTCCAAAGTGGCCAATTGATGAAGACATTCCTATTATTGGAAGGAGTTGAATGATGTGGGGAAATTTCTCCATCATTTTGTCTCTCTATCGCGTTAGAGCTTTCTCAATCAACAGATTAATAGAATCTTCTTCTCCGTCGTTTTCGTGTCTTCTTCCATGGAGCGTTTCTTGGGCATGCAAGAGTGATTTTCATCAAGAGAGACAAGCTCAAGACTCAACTTGCTATACTCAGACCTCATCGGGGACTTGCACCAAAAAATGATCAAGAGTAGTCTACTTTGATACCACTGATCTGGATTATTTTCGGCACAAAATGAGAGCGGAGATATAACACATAAATATACAGAGATATAGAAAGAGAGACAATAATATAACAAACATATATCAAAAATATAAGAAGAGGCATAGATATACACTAATACACAATTTTTTCAATTAATGAGCAAAATGTACAAAATTGTAGAAATGCAAAGTGAAAGACTCATTAAAATGGTGGAAAATTATCTAAGAGAAGACATGTGATGGGTACTCACATGAATGGACTGAACATCGGGGGGTGCAGGGGGGCGGAGCCCCCCGTGTGGGGGTTCGAGGGTAGCGCCCCCTAATTTTTTTTTCCAGGACCACATGATATTAGGTGGTTTTTCGGCACATGGTTTTTTGTCGATGGTTTTCTATTCCCGGTTAAGGAAATAGGTTTTTGGACTAATCCAGATCATTGTGTTAGGGTTTTGGATGCCGTTGGATCCTATATGTATATTGTATTGTAAACAATGTAACACAATGTATGAATATAATATATGTTGGTTTTCCCGGTTTGGGTTTCCAGGTGAAAAATATCTGTGTAATGTTTGTATTTGCCATTGTATCTTTTCTGTTCTTTTCTGAATATCAGTTTGCAGTAGATATTGTACAAGGTTAGAATTTACATTTGGTATCAGAGCTTTATTGGCTTCAGGGGGATGCCTTTGTCGTCAAGGGTTTGGCTCAGGATTGTGATAATCCTTGTTACAGTGGGAGATCTGCGGTATTGTTTTTCAGGTGAAAAGAAATGGAAAGCAATTCGAAGATGGAGATCGAGAGGTTTAATGGGAAAAGCTTTGAGTTGTGGAAGGTCAATATGGAATATCTTTTGGTGGAAAGAGATCAGTGGATCGCGGTAGATCCAGGTACGACACCTATAGGAACTTCTGCAGATGACTGGAAAAAGATGAATCGGAAGGCAAAGAGCACAATTCGACTGTGTCTCTCCAATTCAGTATTACTGAATGTGTAAGAGGAATCTACAGCCAAAGATTTATGGGAAAAGTTGGGGAAGTTATATCAGTCTAAGTCCCTGGTAAATAAATTATTCCTGAGAAAGAAGCTGTATAACTTGAGGATGAGAGATGGAGACTCGGTGGCAGAGCATTTGAATTCCTTCAATACTGTGGTAAGTCAGTTAGCATTTGTTGATATTAAAATTTCAGATGAAGATAAATGTATCAGTTTGTTGTGTTCTTTACCAAACTCGTGGGATAGTCTGG
>SNQJ01S0012138.1:218346-230718 GCA_010110895.2 Picea sitchensis
GGCTGCGATGCATATGTTCATGTTCCAAAGGAAAATAGGAGTAAGCTGGATAAGAAGGCTGAAAAATGTATCTTTATTGGATATAAAGATGGTCTCAAAGGTTATAATCTTTGGAACCCAGAAACTAAGAAGGTAGTGTATAGACGAGATGTGGTATTTAGAGAAATGAAGGATGTTGTTAAATGGGAAGTCCTACCAAGTAAGGAAGAACCATAGAAGATAGAGTTTGATTTAAAGGATGATGAAGCAGACTCTACAGAAGAACATGAATCGGAAGAAGAAGATCCTCATACTCTAGTATTGAGGAGATCGGATCGAGAAAGAAGGCTACCAGAAAGGTATAGTCCATCTAATTTTCCTTCAAATTTTTCTTTGTCTATTACTGATGATGATCCTAGAACTGTCAGGGAGGCAGTGGATTCAGAGGATGGAAATCTCTGGAAAAGGGCCATGGAAGAAGAATTGGCATATTTGGATAAGAATGAGGCTTGAGATCTAGTGGAGTTTCCAACTGGAAGAAATCCCATTGGCAGCAAATGGGTATTTAAAATGAAGCTGAATGCAGAAGGAAAAGTGGAGAAATACAAAGCTCGTTTAGTAGCAAAGGGTTATTCCCAGGCTGAGGGAATTGATTTTGGTGAGATTTTTTCTCATGTTGCCAAGTTAACCTCTATAAGACTTTTGTTATCTGTTGCTGCTACATTTGATTTTGAAATAGAATAGATGGATGTGAATACAACATTCCTGCATGGGGATCTGGAAGAAGAAATCTTTATGAAGCAACCAAAAGGTTATGCTGTGAAAGGAAAGAAGGAGCTGGTATGCAAGCTGAAAAAGTCCCTGTATGGTTTAAAACAATCACCAAGGATGTGGTATAAAAAATTTGATACTTATATGCTAGGACTTGGCTTCAGAACGGCTTTAAAGAAGAAAAAGAGGATCCTTGTGTATTCTAAATTAGTGGTAGATATTTAGTTTATTTAATGGTCTTGTATGTAGATGTATATTCTTGGAGTAGGAAACAACAAGGAGATTATCGGGGATGTGAAAACTCGGTTGTCCTCTAAATTTGAGCATAGAAGGATATGGTGCTAAATTTCATTTTGGGCATGGAAATTAAAGAGATCGAAAAAGAATTTCTGGTTAAATCGAGAGGAGAAAATATGTTGAGACAATATTGGAGGTTTAATATCTGAGAATGTAAACCGGTAAGGGTCGCTATTCATGTAGATATAAAATTATACGTGGATCAATGTCCCAAGACACATGAAGAAAGGAGGAGGGACATATCTCATGTTCCATATGCAAGTGAGGTTAGCTGAGTTTGGTGTATGAAATGGTCTATACTAGACGGACATTGCACATGCAGTGGGAGTTTTGGCAGTCTCCAAGAAACCGAAGGAGCATTGGACTACAGTAAAGATTGTTTTCAGGTATTTGTGTGGCCTTGCTAGCTATGGATTGTGCTACAAGGAAGACGGGGATTGGACAAAAGTGGTTGATATACATGTCTTTGTTGTCCTCTAAATTTGACATGAAGGATATTGGTGCTTCAAATTTCATTTTGGGCATGGAAATTAAAAGAGATCGAAAAAGGAGGAAACTCTGGTTAAATCAGAGAAAATATGTTGAGACAATATTGGAGAGGTTTAATATGCAGGAATGTAAACCGGTTAAGGTTCCTATTCCAGTTGGTGTAAAGTTATCTGTGGATCAATGTCCCAAGACACATGAAGAAGAGGAGGACATATCTCATGTTCCATATGCAAGTGCAGTTGGCAGTTTGGTGTATGAAATGGTCTATACTAGACCGGACATTGCACATGCAGTGGGAGTTTTGAGCAGGTATATGTCAAAACCAGGGAAGGAGCATTGGACATCAATAAAAAGGGTTTTCAGGTATTTGCGTGGCACTGCTAGCTATGGATTGTGCTACAAAGGAAGACCGGGATTGGACAAAGTGGTTGATATACATGTCTTTGTGGATCCATACTGGGCTGGAGATTTGGATCGTAGGAGATCTACAAGCGGGTATGTTTTTAACCTGTTTAGAGGAGCAATAAGTTGGATGAGAAAAAGACAGGCTGTAGTGGCACTTTCAACTATAGAATCTGAATACATGGCAGCCACTCATGCAGGTAAGGAAGAAATATGGTTACAAAGATTGTGTTCAGGTATTGGGTTGGTACAAGAAGCTGTAAGGATAGAGTGTGACAGTCAGAGTGCAATTTTCTTGGCGAAGAACCCTGCTTATCATTCAAAGACAAAGCACATTGATGTTCAATATCACTTTGTGAGAGACATGATTGAAGAAAAGAAAGTATCATTGATGAAGGTGGACACTTTGAAGAATGTTTCAGATTCATTAACAAAATCTGTGAGCACTGAGAAGTTCTCTTGGTGTAGAGGATCCATGGGCATTGTTGCCCTGGATTATTGACTATGTAACCCTGTAACCCCCTATGTGCAAAGAAAACAACAAGTCAGAGAATTTTGGGTATGGGTTAGAAGGGGGGCCACTAGGCCCCCCCTCGGGGGGTGCAGGGGGGTGAAGTCCCCCGTGTGGGGGTTCGGGGGCAGTGCCCCCAAAATTGTTTTTTCAGGACGACATATTTTCGGGACCACATGATATTAGGTGGTTTTTCGGCACATGGTTTTTTGTCGATGGTTTTCTATTTCCGGTTAAGGAATTAGGGTTTTGGACTAATCCAGGTCATTGGGCTAGGGTTTTGGATGCCGTTGGCTCCTATATGTATATTGTATTGTAAAAAATGTAACACAATGTATGAATATAATATAAGTTGGTATTCCCAGTTTGGGTTTCCAGGTGAAAAATCTTGGTGTAATGTTTGTATTTTCCATTGTATCTTTTATGTTCTTTTTTGAATATCCGTTTGCAGTAGATATTGTACAAGGTTAGAATTTACACACAGAGTTTAACATCATACCTTTAGGTTCCTATGAATTCCTAATCGGTATGGATTGGTTGGACCAAAACCATGTTGTCCTAGAATGTTATAATAAATCATTTACTTTCTTCTATGAGGAATCAAACGTAAGAACAATACAAGGAATTCCCATAGCAGTGACTATTAGAGAAATTTCAGCCTTGTAGTTGAAGAAAAGTTACAAAAACGGGTGCCAAATATTTGTCATGCAAATGAAAGAGACATATAAGGATACGCTGCTAGACATTGAATATTTTTCATTCCTAAAAGAGTTTGAAGATGTATTCAAGGAAATACCATGTTTTCCACCAAAAAGAGATGTTGACTTCTTTATTAATTGTATTCTTGGAGAATCTCTAGTATGTAAGACTCCTTACACGATGAGTACACCTGAATGAATTGCAAATGCAACTTGAACATCTTTTGAAGAAGGGGTATATTCGCCCAAGTGTTTCACCTTGTGGTGGCCCAGTATTATATTTTAATAAAAAGGATGGAACCTTGACACTTTGCATTGACTTCATGAAGTTGAAAAAAGTAACTGTTAAGAATAAGTAGCCTTTTCCAAGGATAGATGACCTCTTTGATCAACTGAAAGATGTAAAAGCATTATCAAAGATTGATCTCAGGTCAATATATCATTAGGTAAGAATTAAATAAGAAATCATCATAAATACATGTTTCAGAACAATGTATGGTGATTATGAGTTCACATTGGTGCCCTTTGGGTTAACCAATGCATCAATTTTCTTCATGTGTCTCATGAATGGTATATTCAAGAATTACTTGGATAAGTTTGTCATTGTATTTTTGGATGGCATTCTTATATATTCTAAGTCAGAGGAAGAGCATGAGAAACACCTAAGGATGGTTTTACAAGTATTGAGGAAGCATCATTTTTATGCCAAATTGAGCAGGTGCTCATTTTATCAAAAAGAAATTCATTACATGGGCCATATTAGTTCAGAGCAAGGGGTAGTAGTATATACTTAGAAGATAAAGGCCATTGAGAGATTCCCAACACCAAGGAATGTCTCGAAAGTGAGATCACTCATGGGCCTTTCAACTTACTATAGAATGTTTATTGAAGGATTCTCAAGGATTTCACATCCAATCACTTCCTTGCTGAATAAAGGTGTGAAGTTTGAGTGGAATAAGGATTGTGAAAGAAGTTTTCAATACTTGAAGCATTTATTAAAAAGTTTCCCAATATTGAGGATTGTTGATCCAAATGAGGATTTCATAGTATGCATTGATGCATGTAAAGAAGTACTTGGTGGAGTCATTAGTTAGAATGGGTATGTAGTGTGCTTTGAATAAAGGAAGTTGAAGGAGCCCAAAAGACATTAAGCTACTCATGATTTGGAGTTGGAAACCATAATGCATGTCTTGAAGATGTGGAGGCATTACCTCATGGGGAAAATATTTGATTTGAGGATAGACCATAGTGGTCTAAAATACTTTTTGACTAGCCAACTTTAAATTCCAGACAAAGCAGGAGGTTATATTTCCTCAGTGAATATCAATTTTACATTAAACCTATTAAAGGTAAAGAAAAAAATGTAGATGATGCACTCAGAAAAAGAATGCATGAGATGCATGCTACAACCATCATCATGTACCATTCATATTTGAAAGATAGAATTATAGAAGTTTCCAAATCAAATCAGGAATACGGGGAGGTAAAGGAAAAACCTCAGCAAGGTAAATTACAACAGAAAGTTGAATATTATAGGTTGTAAAGTGATAAAATTATGAGATATAGAGGAAAAATTTATGTGCCAAATTCCCGGGAATTGAAGAATGTGATACTGGGAGAAATCCATAATGTACCATATGTTGGACACCCAGGTTTAATAGAAAACTATTCCAGCTATCAAGAGATAATATTATTGATCATGCATGAATAAAGAAATTGTTGATTTCATTTCCAAGTATTTGGTATGCCAAAAGGTCAAGGACAAGCATAGACACCTAGCTTGTTTGTTGTAGCCATTTCCAATTCCTGAGTGGAAGTGGGAAATGGTAATAATGGATTTTATTACTAAACTACCAAAAACTAGCAAGAAGCATGATTCTATCATGGTAGTGGTGGATAAGCTTACCAAAGATTCCCATTTTATTCCAATAAATCTTACACACAAGGAAGCCAGCGTAGATGATATTTATTTGAAAGAAATAGCTCGATTAGATGGAATGCCCAAGAGAATTTTGTCTGACAGAGATACAAAATTTACCTCAAATGTTTGGGAAACATCCTTCAAGGGATTTGGACCAAATGTGCCTTTAAGAACAACTTATCACCTAGAGTTAGATGGGTAGACAAAAGGAGTGAATCAGGTAGTAGAAGATATGCTAAGGATGTATGTCATGGATAAACCATCCAAGTGAGAGAATTATATACACTTGGTAGATTTTTCTTACAATAATGGATACCAATCATCCCTGAAGATGAGCCCATTTGAGGCACTTTATGGTAGAAAGTGAAATACACCAGTAAGCTGGGACAACCCAGTAGACCACATAGTAGTTGTTTCAAAACTACTGAGGGAAATGGAAGAGAAGATGATAAAAATAAAACATAATTTAAAGGATGCAAAGGACATGAAGAAAAATTATTGATGAGATATATGTGGTGAGGATTGTTTTCAGACGTGTTCCGAGAAACCACAGTATTGTTAGTGGATTGTCAAATTTTCAGATCCATATTAGGATCCATCTTTAGGACCATAAGCCTGGGTTTTAAAATGATGACAAGAGATAGTTATAAATACTTAAGGTGAGGGGAGATATATGTGTTGGTTGGAGCCTTGGTGAATTTATTTTAAGATTCAGTTTATTAGGGTTTGAATTTGTTAAAAGATTTATTTAAATTTTCTTATTTAAATATTGGTAATTTCAAAAGTTGTCTTAATAAATTTATTTTTTTAAGTTTATTGATAAATAAAGGTTAGTATTTTTATAGATTATAAGTTGATATTAAGTTTTTTATATAGATGATGGTGTATTAGGTTTTAATATGTGTTTTAAGTCAGGGTCTATTTATCGAATTATTCGTTGGTGCTATTAATAATAGTTAATAATAAAATAAATTAATTAATATTAAAATGTTTTTTATTAGAGTTATTTAGTTAAGGAAATTTTAATATTAATTAAAATTAAAGGACGGTTGGTTTGAGAGTTACTTATCTGTTCTTTTTCTCATTTTTATTTTTATCAATCAAGGGGAACGAATTTTCATTTAATTCTAGGTCAGTGTCTCTATTTAGGTTGTTTGGGAGTTTTCGGATTTCAATTCCCTGTCTAATACGTTGTTTAAAGAGGTGTTCTTCTTTGGCCAAAATTTTGGTGTCTTCTAGGAGAACATGGTGTTTTGTTTTAAGGGAGTGTCTGCTAAGGTGGTGGTGCAAATGCATTCATTTGTGATCATCTCCATGTTCTTTCATTCTAATCTGGAAGGAATGACCAGTTTCACCGATGTAACAATCTCCACAGGAGAATTTTGTTTTGTAAATTCTTTTGGCTTTGTGAGGGTCAAGTTTGTCTTTAACGGATCTCATATTTTGTTTGATGGTTTCATGTGGTTTGAAGGAGGTCTTGATCTCTTTTTTCTTAAGGATTTTTTCAATCTTATCAGTTACTCCTTAGATGTAAGGTAGGTAGGCATTTCTATTGGGGTTTTGGTTTTCTAGGGAGTTAGGGATAAGTTAACATCATGTTGAAGTGTATTTTCACAAAGAATCAAATTCAGGAGTGGATGAATTTTTAGTTATAGTACGTCCATGATGGAAATTTGAACTAGTTGAGTGGAATTGGGAAAAGCCCTAATTTTTGTTGCTAAATTCATGGAGAATTTGGGGAAACTTGGTTAACGCTTAAGATATCCCTTTATTTGAATCCATGTTTTAGGAAATTAAGACAGTAATTGATCAAATTTGAAGTTATAGAGAAACCTCGACAGAATGAGCAAAATTGTTCGAACAAGATTGAAAATTTGTGAAGTAATTTGGAAAACTCCACACGAGAAATGTCAACTAGTGAAACAAAAAAGAATTGGTTGTTGTAGAGGTTGATTTTGGATGTACTGGAGTGAAATTGAACAAATTTTATAGTTGTAGAAATTCCACAGTGGAAATTGAGTGACCCTTGAGCGAAAGCCCCAATTTCTGCATCAGAATCTATGAAAAATCAGTTAAGTGTCAAGAGTAGTGTGTGCACAAAGTAGTAATGATGCACAACATGATCAAGGTTCATATGAGTGCATGCTAAAATTGGGAAAATCACTATGCATATTCAGTGATGTGGAAAAATAATGTTTCACATATGTGCAGACAAACTATTTGGAATTGCAAAGAAAATAATGGTACACAGAGTATGTACACTAAGATTTGGCATTCCACATAGTATAGTTAATGGCATGTACAAGATATAAGTACGTGGAAAATCACATTAAGTTTTTCATCGAAAAGTAAAATATTATGTCGCACGAGTAATAGTGTGATGTACAAGATGGGCACTTGAAGTATTGGCACAACACAATTTGAGTCGTTGGTGTGCATGCAACTTTGGTATGTCATGCGTATATAATCACGTCGCGTGAAGGTATAATTACTTACGTGTAGTGTGCAAACACTAAACCTTGACTTTGTGTGGTGTAGTACTTTCAGTGCACGCTGAGTATTGATGCATGCCATGAAAATTGTGCTCAATGAAGTTTGGCTCATGACAGAAAAATAAGCACTTTAGTTATTGGAGCGTAGTACATGTGCTACATTTTAGTGTTGCCTATGAAAATATGGTGCATGTAATTGTGGGTGAAAATGGAGAAGTAGTGCATGGGAAGTCTATTGGTAATTTAAATCTTTACAATAAATCAAAAGAAGGAATTATGATGTTGTATGGAAACATAATTGTATACCATTTCATGAATTTGTTAAATTGTTAGCCTAACAAATTTTGTTGGTTGCACATTTTTGCAGAGTTAACAACCATAGATCATAACAATATTAGTGCAAGTTAGGATCATGGATGATGTGTAAAGAATTTACATCCATGAAGAAGATATCAAAGGAACGTATGTCCATATGGGAAATGAAAGTGCAAATTCCAATGGACATGGAGAAGGTAGTGAAGAAAGCATGAAACTGGTAGAGACCATAAAAATTCCACAAAATAGTGTCCTGAGATATAAATATGATAATGAGAGTATTATTAAATCCAAGGAACAACATGAATATTTCAACATCAAGTTAATGAGAGCTTGGACATAATAGAGAAAAATATGGATAAAGAAACCAAGAAAGAGGATTAGGAAACCATAAGTCTCATGAAAAGAAGAGAGTAATAGTGTGAAACAAAAGTGCTAGAAAGGATCACCATCACTCTCCAAGGCATTCAACTTGGAGAGTGTGTAGTAGTTCAAGTCCATCCCCTGTCAAGAAGAAAAAGAAGATGTCTGGAGTGGATAAAATTCAGGGAGAAATGAACAAAATAAAGACTCCTACTTTTTAAGGTGAACACAAGAAGGATGAGGATGCATAGAATTGGCTTCTAAATATGAGAAAGTATTTTTATTTGAATAACTACTCTTCATTGGTAGAAGGTAGAATTGTTATTTATCATATCAAGGGAAAAGCATCGATTTGGGGGGACCAATACGTGCAAGTACAACATATTGATGAGAAGAAGGTTATTTGCAGAGAATTCAAGAGGTATTTTCAAAGAAGGTACTTGACTAAGAGATACTATGACAATAAAATGAAGGAATTCTTTGAACTCAAGCTTGGGAGTATGAAAAAAGGTTTTTATAACTATTGAAATATGTTTCCTTCATCAAGGATGAGAATCTTAAAATTCAAAGATATTTGAGTGGGATTGCATCACTTATCAGTGATATGATACATTATGATGATCCCAAAACCTTCGAGGAAACCATAAGAAGGGCTAAGTGCCTTTATAATCAACATAGAGGGAAAAAAAATTACCAAAAAGATTGGGAAGATAATAAGAATGGAAAGATGGAACAAAGGAAGAAGAAACCTAATCCACTATTATTCATAAATAAATATCAGGAACAACCAACCACTAAAGAATCCAAAATGACAGAGTCATTAGGGAAAAGGACAAGGAAATAACCTATTCAATGTTGGGGTTGTAAGGGATATCATATGTACAAATGTGAAAGAGTGAGGAGTGTTCACAATGTGCAACAAGATGAAACAATGGAGGACATGGGTAGAATTATACCTAATATCTATGATCGAAGTGGAAGGTGTGATTAATAATCATCCCATTTCGATTTTAATTGATTCAGGAGGTAGTCATAGCTATCTAGATCCTAAGATGGTAGACAAATTTCATTTTCCAAGAAGCAAGTTGATCCAGATTATTTTCGTCACGAAATCAGAGCGGAGATATAAAACATAAATATAGAGAGACATCAAAAGAGAGACAATAATATAATATAGATATATCAAAAGTATAACAAGAGGCACATACATACAGTAATACCCAATTTTCTATTAATGAGGGAAATGTAAAAAACTATAGAAATACAGAGTGAAAGACTCGGTAGAATGGTGGAAACTTATCTCTAAGAAGAGATGTAATGGCTAATCAAATTTACAAGAAGATGATTATTACAATGAGGCTACAAAGGCATTTTTAACATAAATAAAATACAAAACCCTAACCCCGGAAGATGAAAACCCAACAATTTTGTGGACCCCGTTTTGGGTAGTTTAGTGTATTAACTTCTCAGGGGCGTAACGTTCGCATACAATCTCTGTTTGGGGCAGAAGATAGCTCGTTGGAAAGGTATCATCGAGGATATTTATTTTCAGGGATATATTATATTGTTTGGATATTTTTTAGTTGATCTATCTCGAAAAAAATTCATTTAGGGCTTCAAAATGGCCCTGGAAGTATTTGTAGTAGACGAATTAATTTAACATCAATTAATTCCACAAACAAACAGTAACTTCTACTTGATTTCAGAAAATTCAATAATTCCTTTTAACTCAGCACATACGCATGTTAAATTTATCAACGAATATTAATTTTATAACAGAATAAAAACAAATGCGTAATTTTAAAATACCTTGGTTTGATGATAATTTCCCCATCGACCTAGTTGTTCGTTACTGAACTGTGTCAAACACTGCCCAAACCTTGTTTCCACATTGCCAACTAGGACAACTTCCTAGCTCTAGGATATCATATGGATATCCTGGACCCTATGCCCAAAACCTCCAGCAAATGGTGCCCCCTTTACTAATCCTTCCTGACTACAAAACTCAAATCCTATGAAAATCCTAGATAGCCCTCCTCAAAACCTCCATAGAATGATAATCCCCCGCCTTCGTAAACCTCCTCCCCTCATATCCCTCTTTTACCGCCCTTTCCCTCATTTACTTCCTTACCTACACATAGTTAATGCCCCTTATCCAATTATTTATTATTTTATCCTTTCGTATTTATTATCTTATCTTATCCCTTATTAATATCTTATCCTTATATCCCCCGGATGGGGTGACACGCACGCATCAACAGACATGCGGACGATCGTCGAGACGCCCATTAATGGCATCAACCAGCGATTTCCCTCCGAACACTAATTAGACTATGGCCTTCACTCGCCACTGCTCATCGATGCACCCTCTCGCGTGAGGGAATTGTACCAGGCGACAGGGTACTCACCACCCAACCTTAATGGCCTCGAAAGTCACGACATCTTGGTGCATTTTCATGGTTATGAATTGGGAAGGGATGCATCGGTCACTTGCAATGTTCATTCTACTCGGACTGAAACTCTGACCTCCGCTGAAGCCAGGACGAGAAGTGGCCAATTTGATAGGAGCCCGGACCAGAATCTTCACCATGCCCAGGATCAGAGGGAAATCACGTAGAGGGGCAGCCTGGTACAAGGCTGAATCCAGACGCAGGTGTATTCACAATTTCGAACGGGCGTTGGCTTTAGCATCCACTCGTCGCAAGTGACGACCCTGGACGCCACCCATGGCGATCGTAGAGGAGATCAGTTTGGAGGAGGCAATGCAACACCACCCCTCACTCACCTGCACAGAGGAAACAAAGCCACTGCCTGGGGACACCCGGTGGAACCTCAACATTGCCACCATGGAGGACCTCTTCCCACCTTGCATTGTGGAGGAGGAAGTCCCTCCCGATGACACCACAGGGTTGGTGGAGTCAACAGGACTACTAACTCGCGCAGAGGGGGACTCCAGCACGCGAGATTCCGACGACAGGGGGGTTGGACCAGCCTCCAGTCACAACACTAGGGTATCTTCTGCTCATCTTCGAGCTCTGGAATCTGATGGATGACCAAGCTTTTCGCCTAGCCAGGATGGACCAACAGTTGGACATGCTTTTTGTAGCCTACTCCAAGATCTCTCCAAAGCGACAGTGCCCAACGTGTGCACAGGCATACTCGCTTCCAGCAGGCTGGCGTCAGAAGAGAAATGAGCGTCCAAACACGAGCAAGTAGACTCACCGAAGTTCCTGGTCAGAAGTATCTCTGCGATCTTAGTTTAGTTAGAATGTTCGGTTTTTTTATGTCTAGTTATGGTCTCTGTTTTGAAACTATTTAGAATAATAGCCCTGGTTTCCCTTGGGCAAGGCACCCGCATGTATTTTTTGGAAACTAGACTGCACTTGGCACTGGATGCCCATCTGTCCTGGTTTCCTGCTCAGGCAGGACAACTGGCGGTGTCAATGGTCACCGTATACTCCTTTTTGATAATATGATAGGTACTACCCCTTTTTTATTTAAATTTTTTTTTATCTTATCCTTATATTTAATGTCCTATCCCTTCCCGAATATGTAATTATTTAACAAATTAAACTTATTAACCCCTTTAATTCTTTACTCAATTAATTAATGATTATTACTTAATAATTAATTAATCCTTGACAGACATGAACAAGTAATAAATAATAATTAATTAGTTAATATTATTTAAGAAATAATTATTGTTTAGCTAACTTTTAGGACAGTTAGATTATTAAATTAATTATAATTAATAATCCTATACATCTATTTAAGCAGGGTCGTTACATACACCCACCCTTCAGGAAACTTCGTCCCGAAGTTAAGGTATCTTATGGTACAAAGTAAAATAAACATGGTTCACACATTCATAACAATTAACCGACACTATCAGTAAGTAAGTCAAGAAAACTCATATATACTAGTGTATATGTACAAAAAATGCATGTGTAGCTAGTACATACAAGTCTTGTGCATGTACTAATAATCAAAGCTATCATCCTTTAGTAATTTATGTATGCATCCAATCCAGTCAACAAGACTAGTCTTTTATAAAAGACAACAAACCAATCAATTGTTTGAGAAATCCTTTAATTACTATTATCCAGTTCAACAATTTTTATTTAGACAACTGTG
>SNQJ01S0012138.1:232406-279707 GCA_010110895.2 Picea sitchensis
GGAGCTATGATAACTTTTATTGTAGGAAAACTCTACCAAAGGTAGGTACTTCTCCCACTGGGTTTGATTATCCATTACATACATCCTAAGCATGTCTTCCATGACTTGATTTACTCTCTCAGTTTTCCCATCTGTTTCAGGATAATAAGTTTTGCTTAAGTTCAATTGAGTCCCCAACGTTGATTGTAAACTTGTCCAAAACCTAGAAGTGAATCTGGAGTCCCTATCTGAAATGATCTTCTTAGATATCTCGTGCAAACGGATAACCTCACATACAAACATACGTGCCACATCAGTGGCATCATAAGTGTCTCTAATGGGAATAAAATGAGCACTCTTGGTTAACTTATCTACTATCACAAGAATGAAATTGTGTCTATGGGATGTGAGCGACAACCCCACAACAAAATCCATAGAGATGACTTCCCATTTGGACATAGGAACATCATGTAGTTGTAGGAGGCCTGTTGGGTGATGGTGGTCGGCTTTCACTTGTTGACACTCTAGGAATTTGGCGACAAAATGGACTACTTCGTGCTTCATGCCTACCCAAAAGAAGAGCTTCCTCATATCTGTGTACATATTCTTCACACCTGGATGCACACAATAATGTGCTCTATGGGATTCCTTCAGTATGATGCTTCGAATATCCCCATTCTCAAGGATGTACATCCTTCCTCGATATATTAACAGTCTGTCTATTTCCAGGCTATATCCTTCATACTTTGGATCTAACTGCCTCTCGCTCTAGAGGTTTGAAGTAACCTTTAAATACCAACTGTCTCCTGGGAGTTGTGTCAACACATGTTCCCTCAAATTGACCTTTAAGGTTACCAAGGAGAAGATACGTGCTGTCCTACTCAAGGCATCTGCGACCACATTTTCCTTTCCCTTGATGTACGAAATACCAAAATCGTACTCACTCATAAACTCACTCCATCGCCTTTTCCTGGAATTCAGATCTCTTTGAGTGAAGAGATGTTTTAAACTTTGATGGTCTGTTTTGAGCTCAAAGTTTTTCCCTACAAGATAGTGCCTCCAAATTTTCAGATCTAGCATTACAACTGCCAACTCTAAATCACGAGTCGCATATAACTCTTCATGCTTCTTCAACTTCCTGGACACATAGGCTATCACTCCTTCATCCTGCATTAGAACGACCCCCAACCCTTTCTTCGAGGCATCCGTGCAGAGTGTGAATTCCTTTTCCATATTCGACACTAGTAGAATTTGCGCACTAGTTAGTAACCTCTTAAGCTCAATGAATGGACTATCACACTCTACTGCCCATTCATACCTGACCCCCTTGCCTTGCAAGGTGGTGATGTGTTTCGCTATTTTTGAGAACCCTTCCACAAATCTCTGGTAATAACCTGCTAGCCCCATGAAGCTTCTCACCTCATGGGAATTTTTCGGCACTGGCCACTCCATAATAGCCTTTACCTTTTCTGGGTCCACAGAGATTCCTTCGCCGAAAATGATATGACCTAAATAGTGGATCTCTTTCTGGAAGAAGGAACACTTCGACAACTTCCCATACAATTTTTTCTCTCTAAGGCAGGACAACACTATCCATAAGTGTTCCTCATGTTCTCTTTCATTCTTGGAATAGACGAGGATTTCATCTAAAAAGACTTGTACAAAATGGTCTAATTACTTCTAGAATACACCGTTCATGAGGCTCATGAATATTGTTGGTGCATTGGTCAATATGAAAGGTACTACAACAAACTCGTAATGTCCATAATGAGTTCAAAAGGCAGTCTTTGAGATATCACCTTAATCCTTAACCGATGATACCCTGATCACAAATCGATCTTTGAGAATACCGCTGCAGCTTTCATCTGATTGAAGAGGTCATCTATTCGTAGCATTAGGTACCTATTTTTAACTATAACACGGTTCAAGTCCCTGTAGTCTATACACAGTTGTAAGGATCCATCCCTCTTCTTTACAAAAATTACCGGTGCGCCCCAAGGTGAGACACTGGGCCTTATTAGCCCTAAGTACAGTAACTCTTTCAACTGCATTTGCAATTCACAAAGTTCTGACGTTGTCATCCGGTATGGAGTCTTGGAGATTGGTTCTTCACCAGGTTTTAGCTCAATAGTAAAATCAAGCTCCCTGTCAGGAGGTAACCCTGGTAACTCATTCGGAAAAACATCTTTAAATTCTGACAATACCGGGTACTGATCCAATGAGGGTCCCTTCCTTTCATTCACTGCTTCCACTACATAAAGTCGACACCCTTGCTTCAAGCATCGATTAACCTTCATAGTTGATATAAAGAGTAATGACACTTTTCTCTGTACACCTTAGATCTCTATTGGTCTTCCTTCATCGTCGACACAAAGCACCCTCTTTGCGAAACAATCTACCAAAGCTCGGTGAGCTGCTAACCAATCCATTCCAATGATTAGGTCATATGCCCCAAGAACAGTGACGTATACCTTTAACCTGGTAGTACACACTCCCAGGTCTACTATACAATTATCGATAGTAGGTACTACTGCTTTTATTTCCCCCGAATCCATCTCGACTTGTTTAAAGTCATCATGCTCGTAGGTTGCCAACCCACTCTTTTCTAATGCAGATGGTGAAATGAAACTATCTGTCACACCAGAATCAAACAAAATCTTAACATTGATATGATTTAGTGTACCTGATGACTCCACCACCGTGGATTGATGTTTGGCCTGGAAGTTATTAACCTCTACGTAAATCTAGTGGCTGCTACTTGATCTTCCCATCAATGCCTTTCCTTCTCTATGCACGAACCCTGATTGTAACTCTCGGCAGTCACGCTAGTAATGGGGTCCTTTGCACCCCCAACAGGTAACACGATATTGAACTTGTGCATTGTTATGTGACTGTCTCTTAAATGAGTTCCTTCCCCTGGAACCCCTACCCCTGCTTGTTGTTCCTTTAGATATTCATGGACCTGTCGGCGCCATTGGCGATGAACGAGATGTTGTACTCGCTGCCATTGAAATCCCTACGGCTACTGTCCTTGGAGTGACTCTATTACCATATGGCGGTGGCCTTGATCCCCCTCCCCTAGGAAATTTCCTCGGGGCCTTTCCTACGAATCCAAGGTGATGTGGAAATGTCAGTCTTGTACCCCCAGTTAAGTTCATGTGTTCTTCCTCATAACGCGCATTTTCGACTTCCTCCGCTACTAAAGACGGTTTCCACATATGCACCATAGCTCTTATCTTAGGGTTCAATCCATAGATGAAGCGATCTACCTGTCGTTGGTCATTATCCATATATGAAGCATACTTGACCAATTCCATAAATCTGATCTCATATTGTTCTACAGTTCTATTTCCCTATACTAAGGCATGAAATGCCCCTACCTGTTGTTCCTCGTAGTATGCTGGTAGATATTTCCTTTGGAACCTCTCCTCGAAAAGTTCCCAAGATACTGTGTCTGGGGTAAGGTGCAGTTGGCTTTCCTAGTTGCCCCACGAGTTCAAGGCACTGTCTCTTAACTGAAAAATTGCGATGTTTTCCTTTGAGTTGGATGCATAGTCCCTTAAGGAAAAACACCTTGTCATGCCTTCCAACCATGCTTCCGTGCATTCACTGGCACGACCCTCGGCAAACTCCAGAAGTTTGATCTTCTGCAATTCTCACGTGATGTCTTCAGATGGAGGCCCTCCCCCCGAATCCCTTGAACCTTCTGGATTACCCGTTCTAGACGGTGGGGGTTCCGCTTCAATCCCTGCCAGTTGTCACCCCTTTAATGTCTCATTAATGGCTTCCAATGAGCGCAGTATGAGAGCTAGTTTGGGCGATGGTGGTGGTGGCATTGGTGGTGTTGGCGGTGCTTGCGACGATGCTCCCCTGCCTCGACTCCCTCGAGTCCTTACCATCCTGTATGCTTTAACTTGCATCAACCAAGGTTGTCAGGGTGAGTTCAAGGATGTTTCAAATTGGTGCTACTCAAACTAGAAACATGGTTAGGCATAAGTTTTCTTTACTTGTCTGTAAACAGACATTACTCCTTTAAGGGATTGTCTAAGTTAGGGTTAGGATTAAGCGTCTAAGCTTGATTTCTTCGCCCCTATATAAAAAAAACTATTGGTTCCCTTTCCCTGTAGCTACGCTATCCTTGCACCATACTCGCCAATTCCTATGCTTACTCTCCTTGTGCATATGTCGCCTCTTTCTCGCTTGTCCTCATCTAAGTCATTTTTAACTCTTCGCTTATAACTTAATATCCTCCGATACTTGACTCGTGAGCTCTTCCCTGGCACCTAGGGTTGGCGTTGTCAAATGCTACATTGATATTTAGTGTTGACTTTGACTGGTGGAATGGAGTGGAGGGACTTGGCGCTCGGCTCGACGAATTGTGTGCACAGTCTCGTGAGCCTGACCCTTGGAAAATCAGAGTTTATACTTTGGGATACTAAGATCAGCAGCGTTAGATAAGCCTTTACCTTGATTTCCAGTGCATTCACTAATTATGATTCAACTCGGTTAGCTAGCTCTGGATCTCTAGGTTAGGTAATAAGCCAGTTAGTCTTAATCTTCATACTGTATCTTCCTGATAATAATACCACTCTTATCCCGATAGTGTTACCATTCATCTAAATAATTAAAAGAATTTATTTGTAAAGACTTATGAGGGTGAGTTGGCGTTAGTGTTCTTCTGAAGATGCTTCTCTTGGTGGGGGTTTTGGGTTCAAAATCCATGGACTCTCTAACATTTTAATTTAAATAAATTAATGATAATTACTTTTAATTAATTTTCTACTTATATTTAAATATATGTATGTATATTATATTATTGTTAATAATTAATAAATTTAATATATGTATGTATATTATATTATTTTTTTTGTTTGTTAATAATTAAATAATACAAAAAAAAAATTAATGATTTTAAACCCTTGAAATTTTAATTTAGTAAAAAAAAATAAAAAAGTTAATTTAAATAAATAATAATAATAAAATTTAATATAAAATAAAATAAAATAAATAAAAACATAAAAAAAAAAAATCAAATCGGGCATGCATGAATCCCACGTGCCCGCTTCCTCCAAAATAACCCTACACCTATCTCTCCAAACCCTAAACGTATCCTTCCTCTGCCACCTCCTTCTCATCCACCGAGACCTTCCTCGCATCTGTCTCCTTCTCATCGACAGAGACCTTCCTCGCTCCTCCTCCTCCTACTCCTCTTAGTTCAGATAGGATGAATTGGAATAAGATGATGGGACTGGTGTTGGCAGCGATATCAACCTCAAAACTCATACGGACCTGAAGTAGAAGTTGTTCACAAGGTGAGTTCACTATTTTTTTGGTTTATTTATGAAGAGGTTAACCCCTTTTTTACACTTTCTCCAATTCTTTAGTGAGGTTATGAGCCATGTGTGTGGTTGTGAGAAGATTGGGAGTTATTTATGGATGTTATCTAGTATATTTGCAATAGTTTTCTTCACTTAAACAACCACCTAACAACAACTAGTTATTGCGTGAATGGGCCATCCAGTTTTAGGAGTTTGGAGATCTATAAGAGAGGGTCGAATAGAATTATTTTAGGGGGTTATTCCAGTGAGCAGTCAGCCTCCTTCTCTTCCATCCATTCTTTCTTTCATTGTTGCCTACACTCTACACAATGCTTACTATGCACTCAATCTTGTATTTTGTCTCCATGATGCAATCAATCTTTTTACTAATACAGTGATAAAAATTGCCTATGCAGTGTTATTACAGCTCTTTGAATTCAATGGTTGAATAGTTTTTCTTTGTTGCAATGGTGTTGGTAGTGCATAACCACGCAATGGTGTTTTTCAAGAATAAATATCTTGTGTACTGATCATTTGTATTAACCACGCAGATTTTCTAAGTGATTGATAGTGCATGATTTCTAAGGATACCCCCCTGTGACTGGAAAATCACCATTCCAAACATAGAAGTAATTACCAGTGACCGCAGATTTTGCAGAAGTGAAAAAATTCCTTCGAAGATTAAATCTATTATATTTATCCCTCAATATGCACCTCGTATACATCTTTCCTGAGACAGTAGCTATGAAAGACCGACGAAGCCCAATCAACTTGCGTTGAATGTAACCCTAAAAAATACCCCAAAAATGTCCAAATTTTTTTGTGCTACTCTGAGTGTGGACTGATCTGCTGGCGGTTGCATGCTCTGATCTAATCGGATCGTCTTCCTCATATCACCAAATACAAAATTGATAGTTCAAACCTTCCAGCACATAGAACGCCTCCTCCATGTCCACCACAGTTCCATTCCCACAGTGATCTACCCCATCCAAAAGGTATGTCAAAAAAAGAAACTAGGTCCAGTGCAAGTCCCAAGTAATTTTGACATAGATACACCTCAGATCCGACACCAAAGCCAAAGGAATTCCATGTTATACCTCACGACAACTTTTAACAAAAAAAACAAAATGCATATGAAACCTAAACAATTTGGACCCCTTTCCCCCATTTGCTTCATCAACATAACAATTTTGTGTAAAACCCACAGTTATCGCGTGATCTCAAACACGTTTCCCGACAGGGCTAAACCGATTTCCTATTGTCTAGAAATTTAGCTTGAAAACCTCGTATCCAATGTTTACTCTTGGAAATGTATTTCAGGTCCATATGTCTGGCAATTTAGCGTAAAAGCCGAAGCTAAATTTAACTCTTCTAAATGATTCGTAAGTAAGAACGAGACACAAAGTAATATTTAGCACCTTTCTAGAATACTAAAGTCGCCTTAAATTAGCGAGAAACGGACCTACATCCTCGTCCATAGTTTTTTCTTTTTTCACTTTCTAACTATAAACGCCATCTTTAAATCTCAAATTCCTGAATTAATCTCTAATGGTTTCTTTATGCACTATATTTAGTTAATGTTTTACTACATTTCACGGCTCACTCTAAAAATAGTCCCTGGGTAGACATATTGAAGTCCGGGGTTCGAAACCCAGTGTATCACGCTGCTTCCATGCACGATTCTCACACAAGCAGTGCAACACTAAGATTCGAACCATGCCTCCATGTGCTCCAACACTAAATCCTTAAAACCCTGAAGCTTATGTTTAAGCTCAAATAAGTAAAAATAAACACAAAAAGTAGAACAAAATCAAAGATTACAGAATAATGCAGGAGCTCACCGTTAGTTTCCATTGGAATCCAGAAACATGATGAGACAGCATTTCAACAGTTTTGCGTGGAATTGGGTGTAAAAAAAAAAACACGTACTCAAGGTGTGGATGCATAACAATAAGCATACACTAGCAAAAAAAAAAAAATATTTGACATTTTCCACTTGTATATCATTATACCTTTTCATTTTCAATTCATTTTGTTTATATATATTTAGATTTGTTTATATATAATCAAAATAATAATGCATTTGGTTTGTAGATTAGGTGGGACTAGAGCTAGAGCTCGGAGCTTTGGCCCTCAGGCCCAGATTTCAAACAAAAAGATATGATACCATGTGTAGTAGACGAATTAATTTAACATCAATTAATTCCACAAACAAACAGTAACTTCTACTTGATTTCATAAAATTCAATAATTCCTTTTAATTTAGCACATAAGCATGTTAAATTTATCAACGGATATTAATTTTATAACAGAATAAAAACAAATGCGTAATTTTAAAATGCCTTGGTCTGATGCTAATTTCCCCATCGACCTGGTTGTTGATTGTTGAACTGTGTCAAACAGTGCCCAAACCTTGTTTCCACCCTGCCAACTAGGACAGCTTCCTATCTCCAAGATATCATATGGATATCCTGGCCCCCGTGCCCAAAACCTCCAGCAAACAGTACCCCCTGTACTAATCCTTCCCGACTACAGAACTCAACTCCTATGCAAATCCTAGAGAACCCTCCCAAAAACCTCTGTAGAATGATAATCCCCTGCCTTCGTAAACCTCCTCCCCTCATATCCCTCCTTCACCGCCCTTTCCCTCATTTACTTCCTTACCTACACATAGTTAATGCCCCTTATCCAATTATTTATTGTTTTATCCTTTCGTATTTATTATCTTATCTTATCCCTTATTAATATCTTATCCTTATATTTAATGTCTTATCCCTTCCCGAATACGTAAGTCTTTAACAAATTAAACTTATTAACCCCTTTAATTCTTTACTCAATTAATTAATGATTATTAATTAATCCTTAACAGACATGAACACGTAATAAATAATAATTAATTAGTTAATATTATTTAAGAAATAATTATTGTTTAGCTAACTTTTAGGACAGTTAGATTATTAAATTAACAATAATTAATAATCCTATACATCTATTTAAGCAGGGTCGTTATAGTTTTGGAACTAAAAACCTGCTAAAAATAGTAAATTTCCAGAAGATTGTTTTGAGAGAGTTGGAATAGGTGGTTGGCCACTGATATCCACTTGGATCAAACCTCCCTCCTTTGGAATAAATTGTCTCCATTGCAATGAGTACCCAGGGGAGAGGGAAAAGCGTTTCTTGAATCTGCATCTTGATGAGTTGTTTTCCTTGCTGGAGATGTTGCGTTGTTTAGTTTGTTGAATGTTGTCACGAACCTGTGGATGGAAGTGTTCGAACTTTTTAAATAGTCAGGCTACCTAGTATGAATATGTGAAGAATGAATATTTCCGCTTTTCTCCAATATTTTCAACCTTCTTTGTTGGATAGAAGGTGCTTGGATCGAGGCTGCAGTGGTTTTAAGTTCCTTCTATTCAACTTTTGAATAGAGTCTGAAGAATCAAAATTTTGTAGTATGATATACTACCCTATGACACTTTTTAGGTGGGATATTATTCAAAACTGCCTCTTGTATCCTATAGAGATGATTTCTTAGAGTAACAATGACACTACGAGGTCGAGACTCATAAATAACATGGCTCTTAGACATATATGGTTGGAACAAAAGAACATCATAGACATATAAATATAAAACATCACATAATAACTCATATTTGAAGCGTTGGATGCCATATGACAATTGAAACTACTGGATGACATGAATATATCATCCCTAGCGAAGCCACCAGATGGTGTGTGGTGTTTTTGAAAATCCCAGTGGTTTGAAAACCTCTGCTTAGATGAGGTTCTTTTGGCTTCTGCTATCAACAATAAAATGCAGTGGGGTCCCCTTCACGCACATTTGTGAATGAAAAAGGTGCTCCCCCTCTTCAGGATCTGTTGGTTCTTCTAGTTGAATCATTGTGATCACGCTAGTAGCAGTGGGGTATGTGTCAATGGTCTGTCTTCTACCAGTATTTTCTGAATCATATTCTGAATCATGGTTCAACTTCTTGTCTTTGATGTTAACCACAAATGATTGTTTTGAGCGACATTCATCGGTGTTGTGCCAGGGGATTTCATAGAGATCGCACCATTTTCCAGTGTCCTTTGTATTTTCATTACCCTTCTATATCTTGGAAGGGTTTTGGGAGGTTATTTGTTAGGGTCGTCTTTATCATTCTTTGGTTGTTGCAGATTTGTATATCCGAACTCTCATTTGTTTTGGTGCTTAAATTTTTTATCAATTTTAACAACATATCGATAAGAAACACCCAATAGTGAGATGTCCAAAAAATGAATTTCAGTTTGGATGTATATGTGTAGAGCCCCATGGTATTTCATAACCAAATTTTTTTCAGAGTCTTTCATACCCATCTTGGTGCACAAGGTATGAAAGGTATTGGTGAACTTCAACACTACTTGGCCCCTCTCTTACTGAACTGTGGTCCATATTATGTATTGGTCATAATAATTACCAACATGGTAATATTGTTCCTTTACTACATCCACAAAAAAATCCCAAGTGGGATCGACCCCATATATTCCAAACTCCGTTGTGGAACTTTATTCCCAGTATGTTTTCCACGAATGTTTGGCACGGGGGAGATCCTTAAGTAGTGTGAAGGTGAGCCTTAAGTATAAAATCCTTGTCAAAAAAGAGATCAATACCTCCTTAAAACCACATGAAACCATCAAAAAAAGTATGATATCTGTTAAATACAAACTTGACCCTCATAAAGGGAATGAAATTTAAAAAATAAAATGCTCCTGCGAAGAATGCTACATCGGTGAAATTGGTCGTTCCTTGAATATTAGGATTAAATAACATAGAGTTGAAATCAATAATGAACACATTCACACCTCATCCTTATCATAACACTCCCTTAAAGAAAAACACCATGTTCTCCTATAAGACACCAAAATTTTGGCCAAAGAAGAACACCTCTTTAAATGGAATATTAGAGAAGCAATTGAAATCTGAAAACATCCAAGCAATCTAAACATAAACAATGGCCTAGAATTAAATGAAAATTGGTTCCCCTTGATTCATAAAAATAAAAATAAGAAAAAAAATAGATAAGTAACTCTCAAACCAACCCTCCTTTAATTTTAATTAATATTAAAATTTCCTTACCTAGATAACTCTAATAAAAAAACATTTTAATATAAAATTATCTATATAAAAAACATAATATCAACTTATAACCTATAAAAATACTAACCTTTATTCATAAATAAACTTAAAACAATAAACTTATTAATACACCTTTTTCAATTTACCAATATTTAAATAAAAAAAAATTAAATAAATTAAAACCCTAATAAACTGAATCTTAAAAAAAAATCGCCAAGGCTCTAGCTGACACATAGATCTCCCCTTAGATTAAGTATTTATAACTATCTCTTCTCATCATTTAAAAAGCCAAGATTCTTGTCCTGAAGATGGATCCTGATATGGATTTGAAACATCGACAATACATTGAAAATACTTTGGTTTCTACGAACACGTCTGAAAAGAAAAATTATTCTTACAAGGTATAAACTCATAGATAATTTAAAGTGGGTAATCATGTGTTCCTAAAAGTAAAGGTCAACATAAGTTCCCTGAGATTGGGAAATTTCTCAAATTTGGAAGATCGTTTTTGTGGGCCATTTGAAATCCTGGAAAGGATTAGGCCTATATCATACATGATTTTATTGTCTGCATCAATCCATATTCATAATGTATTCCATATATCATTACTTAAAAAGTATGTACCTGATACTCATCATTTCATTGATTGGAATGTGATTCAGGTGGAGCAAGAAGTCAATTTTCAAGTGCATCCAGTGTGCATATTGGATTGGAAGATCAAGCATCTCTCGAATCGAGCCATAGATATAGTAAAGCTACAATGGACCTACTACGACCCTGAGGATGTTATGGTAGTAGAATACCCACATCTTTTTGAGTCCTTCTAAAAATTTGATTGTACATGTGTATATACTACAGTGAGGGAAGTGCATAAATAAGGGGGAGGGGATTGTAATACTTCTAGGATGATCCCTAAGTGTACATATAAATGTAATTGTACTTTAGTTATAAGTTGGTGAGATGGAGTAACAATATCCTTGGTTGGGTGTTGCATGCATTAATTAAGTGTGCATGAATATCATACCAAAGGAGTGCACACGGTTTCTAAAATTACATAGCATGAAGTTTAGTGCATATAGTGCACACCCATGGAAGTGCACAGGAATAGTGCACTAGAAGAGAAATAATTGAAGTTTACAATGTAGACTAGTATAAGCACACAATGAGTAGTGCACTAACACAAGATCCTTATAGGATGGAACACACTTCAGGATTCAACACACACTAGATTAGTGCACACGTTTTGAATCTCAAAGAGCCTTTTGTATATAAATTATTTTGTAGTGTGCACATGTGTAAGGGTGCAAGGGTGGCGCACTGAAAGGAGAGTGTGTGTATCCTAGAAGTTTCACGTGCACTGGTTTAGTGCTTGTGTTTTATGTTTTGAGGTTGGTGAGCCTGGATGCAAAAGATCAGTATTGTAGTACTTAGAATGTAAATGTAATCATATGCAATTATAATTAGAATACATCACTTTGGCATACCCACCACGTAAAATAGAATTGGGGGATTAATATTCATTAGCTAATGTTAAGGGGTTAGGTTGAAGGGGCTTAAACCCAAAAATGAATATTGTATTAATATTTCTTAAAAGTATAAAAAAGGATATATTATTTTATCCTAATTCCTAAGGAGGGCACAAGTGTCTAAAGGAAGTTATCAATGGGACAAGTGTCAATTTGGGAACATGCATCCAGACAATTTCAACTTAGTACACTTTTATGATCATTCAATTATCACTTGGGAGGGGGAGGCGGTGAGCATGACCTGACTGTTCTTTCATAGAACTGGAATCTTATGTCATTGAACCCGAATGTTACTATGACCAGTATTTTGTTATTAAAGGAGTAGATACTTGTATGTTTCTTAGCCTGGATATATGGACTGAAGAGGCCAGTTGTCATGCTCATGATAGATTTCATTCTCTCTAGGTGATAGAATTTCTATTAATTATTTCATGATGTGCCAAACTATAGTGGCATGGCTCTAAGACTTCATGTATGGCCTTTTGTTGAATCCTTGGAAGGGAAGTGGGGAAACCAAAGGATTTTTTAGAAGAGAAGGGGCACACTTCATGGGGTGGGACAACCATGTGGGGAATGAGAGACGTAGGTTGTCATTGTGAATTGGCATTTGTGACAGACTTTCCTACAATTGAGTCACATGTGACTGAGTTACTTGTGAATGAGTTCATGTCGAGTGATATACTATAGCCTAGTTGGGAACCCTTACGCAAGTGGAGTTTAACCCCAACTTGGGGGTGACCCACTGTTGAGATTTATAAACAATGCGGTCTAAGGCTAGGAGGAACATGGAACATTTTCATGCAATTTTTGTCATTTATTCAAAGATAAGTGTCAATTTGTGTGTTAAATCATGTTTTGCAGTAATTTATTATGCAATTATTTCTATGGGTTTATGCTATTTATGTTACATGTATATTCATGTTAGTAATATGTATGTAATTGTGTATTGCAAAATGTAATTGTATATCTAAATTAGTGTCATAGTTGTGTCAGAGAAAATTTGTTGAGTAATTTTTGGTGATGAATAAGTTACAATGGAAATGGAGTGAAAGAAATGGCATGGAATCAATGACAACCCTTAATAAAATATTTTGTTTTTTCCCTCCTGAGTGAGGCAACTGATTATAAACAAGAATTTTCTTGAGAACCTAATAGTTCTTTCCCCCAATTTTACATAACATCCAAACCAAATATTTATACGGTAAACACAATATCTCTAGGTCATAGGTAGGGGTAAAATATATGGGGTCTTTGATCCATATCAATAAATTATTTCCCTCTATTTGATTGTCTATTCTCCCACCAAAACATAAATGAAACATAGAATTGAAGGCAACAAAATTTAAGAAATAGGGCGTATTACCTAGTCTCTAACAAAGATCAATCATTGTTCCTTCACATAATGATTTTCAATACACTATTGAATGATTTCCCTTAAATTAATAAATTTTAGGAAACATGCATCCTTCACTATCTCGGATATCCATGCTACTTATATCATTGACCTACTTTTAGATATATAATTTTTTATCCATAGGAATCTGTCATTTCTAATGGTGGATACATTGTTGTGAACCCACAAACTAGTCTATTTTTACCTGGATAGGATATAGTTTTATGGAATTTGACACCTCATACTTAACCACACTAGAACCTTCTCCACTTTGTAGGTAAACTTTGGATTACATATGGGTAGGGAATTTCATCCCACTTGAATTGAACATAGATGGCATCATGACATTGTAGTTTCAAGCTATTGTTGTGTTTCTCGTTTTAGTGGATGTTGTTCAATTTGTTATTTTTTTGCAATCTAGACTTTCTATTATAAGGATGACCTCTTTCTCACACCTTGGGAGACCATTGAAATTTAACCTCCTAAAAATCAATTGGTACACAACACCTTTGACTACAATGGCATTCATACAATTTGTTAGGGGAATGGGTGAGTATAAAAAAAATGGGAACACCAAAGAGAATGACTAATATGTAGTCAAAACTACACTAACCAGGGCACCCTAATACTCAAGTTCAAGTTCTTGTTTGTAGGGGATATTGCATATATTTACAAAATATGAGAGATAGTGTTAATATGAATTAAGCTATAGGTATCTACTCTACAACTACTTGTGGTTTACCTATTTAAGAAAATCTATAACCCATTGTACATTGAGAAGTGATGTAATCAAATATCTTGTTTGAGAACATATTTATACTTAAGAATGTTATCCAATATATATGTACTATTGTTGTTTATGTCAAGATTACTATCTTCTAGTTTCCTTAAGAGATGGGGTGTGATGCTAGGTTGTATATGTTTACAAAATATGTGTGAAACTAGGTTGTATATGTTTAAAAAATATGAGAGATACTGTTAATATGAATTAACCTAGAGGTATATACTCTACAACTATTTGTGGTTTACTTATTTAAGAAAATATATAACCCATTCTACATTGAGAAGAGATCTAATCAAATATCTAGTTTAAAAAAAAAATATACTTAAGAATGTTATCCATTATATATGAACTATTTTTGTTTATGTCAAAATTACTATCTTCTAGTTTCCTTAAGAGATGGTGTATGATGCTAGAAATTACGCCTATGTGAGTGGTGTTCTTATGTGTTTTAGGATCTTGTTAGATCTAGTTGGATATAATATATTCTTTACTTATATCCTAAGTTACTATATGGTTTATTATTCTATGAATAGGTTGTTAGTGGCATAATATAGTGTGTTTTTCTTGACACAAAACTTAATGTATTTAGATGTGGGTTTTACAATGTTGAATATATCAATCAACCACCATTTAATGTGTGAAAATTATGTATACTTTCCTATGTCTGTTTAATATGGTATCAAATATTGTACTCATGACCATCACAATTTTCCACATTGCTAATCTTCAATAAATATAGGAATAGTGTAGGTGAGAGTGGGTTGTTGGTCCATGATCATCACAATTTTCTACATTTGTAATCCTCTCTAAATGTAGGAATAATGTAGGTGAGAGTGTATTGTTTAGGTAAGTTATTTGTATGATATGTTTTAGTAGTGTGAACCACCGTTTTTAGTGGTATTTGTTGTTAAATGATTTGTCTAATGATTTGTACGATACATGAATGAGTGATATAGTGGTCTGTTGCTTGGAGGAATGATAATTCTTAGAAAAACATGGATCATTTGAAGGATAAAGTAGTGGAATTTAAGGAAATTATAGCAAAGAAATGGTTGTCGAGATTCTAGTAGTGGATCATGTGGTGGAAAACAAACATTAATTATATGTTATATGTTGTCCATTGGCGTATAAATACTATGGAATGTCCTATAGTGTTTAGTTGTTGATAATGATCATGGTATTTTGTTTTTTTTGGTAGTTTGTTCATCATATTTGACTGGACAATTTGATTGGATATTCTACATCTCCTTAGAGGATTTGGATATGCTTATTGTCTTAGCACCTTTACAATTTTTTATATGGATCACTGATGTATCTCTCCATGAGGCACAATCCTCTAGCTTTAGGCTATTTGTATTAAATAAATGCACAAACTTTGTAGATATGTGCAATTAGTTGATATGTATTTATTATTTCTAAATGGTTGTCTTTTATTTTTTCAAACCAATAATTCATATGGTTTGTTTGTATCTCTTATTAATACATAGCTATAGGAATGAAGAGTCAAGATAAGTAGATCTTAGTTTCATTTTCTCTTTGTATTCATTGTGTCCTAATTGCATAGTTTTAGTTTGTCATGAAAATAAATCCTTTGATTTCCATCAATTGATATTAGAGTGGTTGTTATAGGCCTCTATCCTATCAGTATTTTGGTTAATTTGATAATACACCCACTCAGATTGTTATCATCACTAGGTTCCTTTCTAGCTCAAATCATCCACCCCATTTATACTTTCTAGGTTCCATGCCCATCGATAACCTATTTAATTACTACTATCTTAATTTCAAGAGGACCTGTTTTCCACCTCAATGATTGTTCTCTTTTAGGATTACGGTTTAGTTTTTTTTTCTTCGACACCCTCCTAATCCACTCACATTTTTCACTTCACTCTGTCGTCCATAATGCCTCTACATGGGGAGTTAGCCTCTAAAGAATATTAAATATTAACTCCCTAGAATATAACTTCATTTGTGATCTCACTATAGAGGGTAAACTTGATCAATTTCATCACTGATAACTTCTCTTCTCTTTCCTACTCAAAATCTCCCCATCTCTCTCAATTCTACATCATTTTCCTCCCTTCAATCACATTCGTTCACAAAATTGGATGCTAGTGTGATTACTACAAGATCTTAACTAATTCTTCTATAGATTGTTGTGTTATCCAATGCCACAACCCATGAAATTACCTATACTTAGATAAAAATATTGTAGAACCTATGGAACCTCTTTTGTCTTCTCAAACCATGCATCCTTTTCCTCCCTTGAATCACATCCTTTTACAAAATTGGATGCTAATGAAATTACTACAAGGTCCTAACTCATTCTTCTATAGATTTATGTGCTCTTGAATGCCACAACCCATGTAATTACTTTTACTTAGATCAACATTCTTTAGGACCCATGGAACCTCTTTTGTCTTCTAAAACTCATCCTTCATATGCCATTTCTCTTCCTAACACTACCACTCCATATTCTTGCTTGATATTAATGACCACATATTTGTCCTAATACCCTATTGACATCCCTTTACCCACAATTGTGAGATAACATACCAAATCACCACCATGATCATGGATAATGGGAGTCAAAATATAGACCATCTCTTGTGACTTTGCCGCATGCCTCTAGTTGCATAACCAAATATTTTACTAGTACCTTCCTTGAAAATGTTTTTTTCTACGTTCACAATGTTTTTTCCATAAAGTTTAAAAATAACAGTCATGGAAGGTTAAAATATGACATGTGAATACACTTATATGTTATTATCTACGATTCATTCTTATTTTGTTGAGTATGAATTTCATATATATATTATATGTTCTTGGGATTTGGATTATGCCACAGATTATGTTAGCTATAATACAAATTATGGTAGATTATAATACTTATTGTAGATAATTACAGTTAGTAGTAGAATCCACTTGTGATAAGTGGTAACCTGTAATAGCTTAGAAACAAGACATCTCAAAATTTTCAACTATAAATAGGCCACACAATTGCTCTCTGATAGCCAATTAGTACACCATGACCATGTAGTTGACTAGTCTTGCTGCATAACCAAATCTTTTACTAGTCCCTTGGTTGAAAATGGTTTCCCACGTTCAAAATGTTTTCTCCATAAAGTTTAAAAATAACAATAATGGAAGGTTAAAATGTGACATGGGAATACACTTATATCTTATTTTTTTCTATTCATTATGATTCCGCCGAATATGACCTTCATATATATATTAGATGTTCTTTGGTTTTGGATTATAACACATATTATGGTAGCTATAATAAATATTATGGTAGATTACAATACTTACTGTAGATGACTACAGTAAGTAGTAGAATGCACTTGTGATAAGTGGCCACCTATAATAGCTTAGAAATAAGACATGTTAATTTTTTTTAACTATTAATAGGCCACACAATTGTTCTCTGGTAGCCAATTAGTATAGTGTGGCCATGCAATTGAATAGTATTGTTTTCAAATCCTAGGGCTCAATACTAGATAGGAAGTGGAGACTACCAAAATAGATTACAATAGGAATAGAGGGAATTCTAGTGACTCCCATCGAACAACTCTATAGAGTTGTCATATACATAATTCCATGCTATCCAATGAAACCAAAACAATTATAGTGGTTCTCTAAAATGGGTAATGTCACATTGTCCACAAATTGACAGTGTTACTAAATATTAGATAAACTTAGTAGATATGGCATGCCAGTCCAGCTAATGAAAATCTAGATAGTAAAAATATCGTATTTTCCTTTGAACTAAATAACACTCCATTTACTCTATTTCCACACTCCCTACATCTTTCTATAATATCTTTTCTTTGCTACCACACTCTCGTATAAATGTAATTTTATCAATCCTAAATTGTTAAGGAGTATATTCGTCTCCATTATAATCACTCATCCTTTCAGCTTTGCCAACAAAATGATGTAATCTAAAGTTGTATTTCTCCCAATTTTGAATTTCAGTTTCAAAACAAAGTGAACCATCATCTCCTCAAAGATCACCACTATAGGTAAAAAAATATACTGAACAAGTTGTCTTCTAATGTTGGAATCATAGTGCTATGTATCCCTTAAGTATGCCATGTATGCAACATTTTCATATCTGCCTCAAACAGAGGGATTGTTACTTAGATATTGCTACTACAAACACATTATTGAGAAGGTTCTATGATGCCATAATGATCCTCCTCAAACAAAAATGAGTGAAACCACCATAATAATAGTATAACTAGAGTTCTAGGTTTAATTTTATCTTCGATTTAGAAATCATTATACCTTAGAAACCTATCATGTACTTAATTTCATGGCCTTGATAAAAAATACACCTATGCTATGATAGTGAGGGTGAAATTTAGTTGGTGAGATATGGTTTGATATGATGTGGCATAGACCTAATATGATTCATCCTTTACATTTCATAAGAGGTCATAAGATTTCATTCTTGTGATTTAAGGATCTTATCTTCTTACCAAAGATCTGCCTGGTTGAAGGAGTTTTCAGTGGAGTTACGACTTCGAGCTTGACTACAAATTTGATATATGAAAAGGAAAAAATTGACTGTTAGTATTTCTATGTTGTATATGTTGCATGGTAGATGAATAGATCATTTTTTTAATTGGCGGAAGCCTCATTGAGTCAATAATTTCATTTTTCCTCCATCAATTTCACTCTTTTCCATTTTATTCCCAATCCATTTTTCCCCAAGAGCCTATATTTCACTATGCTAATATTGGATTTACAATGATATAACTAATAAATATTGTGAAACCTTTGTTGGCTCAGGCTTAGGTCCTGTATAAAATTTAAAATGAATTATCCCTAATTTACATGTGCATCCCTATTTATTAAAAGTGTGTAATAGTTAGCATGAAAATAACTAATTTCCATTCAATTGTAGATCATTTCACTTGAGTATGTTTATTTTTTCTTGAATAATTGTGAGAATAGTTTAGTTTTCAAGTTTAATGGGTCATTGGAGTGTTTAATATGTAGAAAGAAAAAAGAATGCAAGACAACAATAGTTTCCCTTGTGGACATGGTTTTCCCTAGCCACAATTCTCCATCACTAAATCTATGAATTGTCTACTAGATCCATTGCTCATGGTGAGTCGTAGATTGAGAAAGAAGCCATAAGTATGAAAATTATAGCTACAGTCAAATTGATAAATTGTGAAGCAAGAAATGCAGAGAGAAAGAATAGAACATAAAACAATATATTAGAATATATGAAGAAGAGTACAAAATGAGTACATGAAGAAGTTAATGAAGAAGTAAGTACAATGCAAAGGGAAACAACTGAGCTAAATAGGCTCAAGAAAAACAAGAATAGAAAGTACAGTTGGCCAAGACAGTTGGCAGTGTACAGTCAACCTATTGAGGTTACATTATATTTAACACTCCCTCTTAAGCTCAACAGTTACAAGCATCAACATTGATTATGCCTAAGTGTTGTCTTTGAAAATAAAAAACCGATTTTCCTAGTGGCTTTGTAAAGATATCAGCAAGTTGATCTCGAGAACAACATAATTGTAGTACAATATCACCATTATTGACTAGCTCACGTATGAAATGAAAATGAGTGTTAATGTGTTTTCTTTTCTTGTGAAACACATGATTTTTGGATAGGCAATTGTTGAAGTATTGTCACAGAAAATAGGAGTTGGATCCTTTTCTGTATGTGACATATCTTTCAATATTCTTCTCAGCCACACAGCTTGACAGGAAGCTGAGGTAGCAGCGACATACTCTACCTCTGTAGAAGATATTGAAACAATTGGCTTCTTCTTTGATGCCCATGAGATCAGGTTCATGCCCAGTTGAAAAACATGTCCAGATGTGCTTTTCCTATCATCTAGGATGCCTGCAAAATCACTGTCTATGTAACCAGAAAGTTGATTACTATCAGATTTAGTGTACGATAAGCCAAAATTGAGAGTTCCTGCAACATATCTCAAAATTCGTTTCTCCATTTTCCAATGAGAATCTTTGGGGAATTCCGTGAATCTGGAAACAAGGCTAGCTACATACATAATGCCAGGCCTAGTTGTTGTAAGATACAACAAACTGCCTACTAAACGTTTATACAGGGTAGAGTCCACTGTACGACCTTCATCATTCTCTCTCAATTTTGTGCCTAGGGGTATAGGGGTTTCTGCTGGGTTGCATTCTTCCATGAGAAATCTTTTGACGATGTCTGGTGCATAGTTTTTCTGACAGACAAAGATGCCTTTGGTTGATTGATCAACCTCAATCCCTAAAAAATATTTCATGATGCCAAGATCTATCATCTCAAACTTAGATTTCATGGCATGTTTAAAACTGGTTAACTCAATATTTCCAGTATAGATCATGTCATCAACATATAAACATACAATCAATATTTTACCGTGATGATGTATTTTGCTGTAAAGAGTTGGCCCATTTTGACTTCTGTTGAAACCACTTTGGATCAGGTAAGTGTCAATTCTGTTGTACCAATCTCTTGGAGCTTGCTTTAAGCCATACAAGGCTTTCTTCAACTGATATACTTTGGTTGGTTTCTCTTGGACTTCAAATTCAGGTGGATGATCGACATAAACTTCTTCTTCTAAGAAACCATTCAGGAATGCTGAATTGACATCCATTTGGTATACTTGCCATTTGTGTTGGGCTGTTATGGCCAATAGAGTCCTTACAGTGTCTAATCTTGCTACTAGAGAAAAAGTTTCACCATAATCAGTACCAGGTTGTTGTGAGAATCCTTTGGCAACAAGTCTTGCCTTGTGTTTTTCGATCTACCCTTTTTCATTGAGTTTAGTTTTGTAAACCCACTTGACACCAATACTCTTCTTGTGACTTGGCAAATCAACAAGATCCCATGTCTTGTTCTTCTCAATGGAGTCAATTTCTTGGTTCATGGCTTGAACCCAATGTGGCTCCTTAGCCGCATCCTTAAAAGATGTAGGTTGACATGACATTAAAGAAAAAAGGTTGTGTTGTTCAAAGTCATCCAACTGCTGATGGATTTCTCTCAAACTTTGAGTTCTCTGATTTTGTTAATCAAAGAATGATTCTCTGCTTGAAGTTGAGTTATCCTGAGAATTTTCAGGTTGTCTTTGTACTTGCAATCTTGGAAGAATAGTTTGAGGTACTTGTTGTCTTGAATTTTCTACATTTTCAGAACTTGGCAGCAATGGATTTTGACTGTCTATTTGTTGACTTTCTGAATCATTCCAGAATTGATTTTCCAGAAATTTTACATCTCTGCTGAGAATTAATTTCTTGGTGATTGGATTGTAAAGCCTGTAAGATTTAGATGTTTCACTATATCCAGTGAAAATACATTTCTCACTTCTGTCATCAAGTTTCTTCCTTAATTTGGAATGTATGTGAGAGTATGCTATGCATCTGAATGTCCTTAGATGCACTAAATTGAGCTTTGTCCCACTCCATGCTTCTTGGGGAACTTTCATATTTAGACTTGTGGTTGGATATATATTCTAGAGATAAACTGAGCATGCTACTGCTTCAGCCTAGAAAATATTTGACAAACTTTTCTCTTTGAGAAGTGTTCTTGCCATATTCATTATTGTCTGATTTTTTCTTTCAGCCACTCCACTCTATTGTGGAGTATACCTGGTTGTTGTTTGCATGATAATGCCTTGTTATTTGTAGAAATTTGCAAATTCTCTGGAGTTTTATTCTCCTCCTCCATCTAACCTGAGTGATTTGATATATTTTCCACTCTGTTTTTCAGCTTCTTCCTTGAATTCTTTGAATTTTGTGAAAGTTTCAGACTTGTGTTTGAGAAAATAGATCCATATTTTTCTGTTGAAATCATCAATAAATGTTAGAAAATAAAAGTTTCCACCTATGGACTCTGTTTGCATTGGTCCACATAGGTCAGTGTGAACAAGTTCAATATGTTGTTTGGCTTGATTGGAAGACTATGGAAAACTAGTTCTCTTATGTTTTCCAAGTATGCAAGGCTCACACGGGGGAATTTGCTCTTTAAAGATGGGAAGACCTTTAACCATGGAGTGCTTCTGAAGAAGACTTATACTTTGAAATGGTAGATGTCCAAATCTTGTATGCCAAACCATTGTTTCATTCAGGGTATATGCACTCTGTGCATATGGTTAAATCAGATTTTCAGTTCTCAGTGTAAGGGGAAATATCCTATTCTGAGTCATGTGGATTTCGGAAATCAATTTTCTGCTTGGGATTTTGTCATATATCTTGCAATATTCTCCCTCAAAAAGTACCTTATAGCCATGTTCAATGAGTTGTCCTACACTTAGAAAATTATGTTTCAGATATGGAACATGATAGACATTGTTTATGTCCTTCTTTACATTTTGTTTAGTAAGAATAGGAACAATGCCTTTTCCTTGAACTTTGACTAAAGAATCATTTCCAAGTGTAATATCAGATGAGAGTGAAGAATCAATGCATGAAAGAAAATCTTTGTTACCTGTCATGTGATTGCTGCATCCACTGTCCAGCAACCAGATATTTTTAGGTTGTTGTTCAGTCTTGTGGCACGAAAGAAACATACCTCCTGAGTTTTCTCCAGTGTGATTTGACACATGTGTTCTTCCTGAGAGATGATCTGCTTGCTTCTTCCTGCATTCAGATTCATAGTGCCTGTTCTTTTTGCAGTAATAGCATTGTATGCTTGATTTCTCATTTGATCTTATCCCTCTGCCTCTTTGAGGCTGGAAATTCTGATGTTGATTTTGTTATTGTTGTCTTTGATCTTGGAAATTTTGATTCAGATACTGTTGTCTATTACCTCCACTGGAGTGAGGGTTACTTTGATTGCTCCCTCTTCCTTGGTGACCTTTGCTTCTTCCTCTACCTCTCCCTATGCTAAAGGAGAATTGAGTTTTGAAAGCATTGAATATTGACTCATCTGTGACATGCAGTCTGGTCTCATGTGTCACCTGACAGATCTCTGGTCTCTGCTGAAGGATCTGTTGAAAAACATGACAGATCCTTGGATTCAAGGATTGTTGTTACAACCATTTCGAATTTCTTTTGTAAACTTCTAAGGATTTTCTCAACAATTCGTTGATCAGTGATGGTTTCACCAGTTAGTCTGATCTGGTTCACGATGCCCATGACTATGGTCATGAACTGATCTACATTTTCGGACTCTGTCATCCTTAGAGTCTCAAATTGCATCCTCAAGGTCTGCAGTTTAACTGTTTTGACCCTATCATTTTCTTGGTAGGAAGTTTTAAGGATGTCCCAGGCCTATTTTGAAGTACCAACGCCTGTGATTTTTTAGAAAATCGAGTCATCCACAGAATTTTGAATCCAAAATTTTGCTTTATTTTCTCTATTTCTCTGCATTGCTTGAGCAATTTTCTGTTGATTAGTCATGGCGGATAGGTCTGCTGGATTTGTTTCCACATATCCATGATCCACTAGATCCCAACACTCTTGTGCTTGCAAGAAGGATCTCATCTGAAGAGACCATAACTCATAGATCTTTCCAAGAAGAATTGGACCCTGAGTTGGTCCTAAATTGCTAGACGTCAGCATCTTTTAAAGAATTCAGCAAAACAGGAAAAAAGAAAAAAAATTCTTACTTACATGTCTCCTGTGTGTAATTTGCAGTGGCTTCATAACTCTGCGATTCGAGATTTCGTGAGTTTCGACTTCACGATTTTTGTCTTTGCGATTCTGTCTTCAGGACTTCATTATACGAGTCCTCTGATCTCTTGACACTCCAACCTCTGATCATCGAAATGTCGAAGAGGGATTAACGGCCTTAGATTGGCCCTTTATCTCCGAACAATGTGACCACATGCCTTGATATTAAGGCGCTACAAGCTTTTCCGGTTCTTTGTCTTTCAATTTGTAGAAATGTGAAATATGTTGGAAAGGTCCTTCTCGAAATCCTTTTCGGGATTTCGTGTTTCGGGACTTCACAATGCGAAGTGGCCCGGTCCTCTATCTGCAGGATCCCCGATATGTTGAAACACCAATCAACGGTCCATATCTTCTGGTGATCTGACGGTCCAGATCCTTTTGAGATTTTGGGATTCTGGGTTTCACGACTTCACGAACCCTATTAGCGAGCTCTTCTGACTCCTCGATTCCCCGATCTCCGATTTACCGAAATGATGAATTGGCTTCAAGGATCAAAGAACCTCTTTGATTTGAGATCAACGACTCAGATTATTTTGGAAATTTACATATCGGTATTTCGCGAATCATGATTCCTCGTCACGCTACGCTTCCAAAGCACGAAGTCTGAATTGTCGATTTTGCCGAAATCCCTTTTTTAGAAAATTTCCTAAGATCCTATATTGATGCCACGCATCCCAAAAATATGGACGGTCCTCATCGTTTCGCGATTTCGCGACTTGTGACTCCAAACCCTCTATCAACTTGAAACCCCAGTAGCCGAGAGGCCGACGGTTTTGTCGATCTCCGCCACGTGTCTAAACGAATGGACGACTGTGATCTTTTTGGGATTTCAGGACTTTCACCATGCAATGTTGCGACCTTTCTTCAAAAAGACCTCTGATATCCTGAACTCCGAAATGTCAAAATGATGGCACTTGGATCTGCTGCCACTTGTCCTCTGAGATGGATGGCTCACAATCCTCTCAGGATTTCACGATTTGTGATGTCAGGATTTTGCGTATCGGGGTTTTGGAGAGCAGTCTCCTTCGCTCGTCCAACTCCCGATGCTCGATTTTGCAATTGGATCAGATCGATAGCACACGATCTTTCACGATCCAACGGTCCAGAATGACTCATGATTTCATGATTCGAAAATTCTCACGGCTGTCTTCTGACCTTTACACCTTGCGAGTCAGCGAAATGCCGAGATCTCACCACATGTCGCTTGATGGACAGTCCAAATGATTTCGTGACTTCACAAGTCGAATTTCTCCTATGTGCTCTAGAGGACTAAACCTCATGCACTTTCTCACTGATCCAATGACTGTCGGTCCTCTGCGCAAGATCTAATGGCTGAAATGTTTTTTCCTTTTCTGCGCTCTCTTCGTCCCTTCTGAAATGGATTTCCACCTAGGATCTGTTCGGAGGACAAATATTACGGCCATGATGGTTGTTCTTTGAATCTAAGACGCGTTCTTTACTGCCTTTGCAAGGATTTTCTTTTGGGGAAGAAAAATTCGTGAATCTTTCAAAGATTTGAAATAATTTCACGAGTTCTTTGTTCTCTGCTGCAATCTTTAACAGATTTGAGCGATTTCTGAAATTCTTTAAATGCTTCTTCTTTCTGCAACTATCTTTCATGAATTTGAACAAATGCTTTGAATTCTTCAAGAGTTCCCACCTCCTGCAACTCTTCTTCGTGAATCTTTGATGATTCTTTGAAAATTGAACAAGAATCTTTACTATTTCTTCCGTCTCAGTCTCTGCTTCCTTCTCATATTTCTGCTCCTTGAAACTTTCTAGCGTAGTACGCTCTGCAACCTCGCGTGAGATTCTTACGCTGATCTTTTGAGCGTATGACAGTTTGCTTCCTCATGGAAGATTCTTGCGAGGATCTTTCGAGAGTATGATGGAAAACTCTCCAATCTTTGTGAAAAAGACTATGTCGCGTGCTCTCAAGATCCATGTAAGCTCTGCACTATTTGAGGATCGTGTTGCTCTCCATCCTTTTTGAAGAGGATTATTGCTAAAGCTCTGATACCATGATAAATTGTGAAGCAAGAAATGAAGAGAGAAAGAATAGAACATAAAACATCATATTAGAATATATGAAAAAGAGTACAAAACGAGTACATGAATAAGTTAATGAAGAAGTAAGTACAATGCAAAGGGAAATAGCTGAGAAAAATAGGCTCAAGCAAAACAAGAATAGAAAGTACAGCTGGCCAGGACAGCTGGAAGTGTACAGTCATCCTATTGAGGTTACATTATATTTAACAGAAATACAAGAAGTTGTTGGCCACCATGATTTATATATGTCATGATTTTTTTTTTAATATTGACACATTCGTCGGATATCCAACACATGTGATGTGGGGAATCCTACATTATATTCATTGTATATTTGAAGAAAATATGTGTCATAGATATTAAAACTCCATCAGAGTGTATGTATTATCGTCGATCATCCGAAGTTTATTCCCCATGATGCTACGTTAGATAACCGACGATAATGGGGATATCTCATTGTGGGGTATGATGGTTTGAAGCTTAGAAGTTCGACATTTTGTCTGTCAGAGTTATGAATCTCTATCTGACAGTAATACCCATCGAAGGTATAACACCTACGATAAATATATTCTACCTAGCAGTAGGATATTCAACACTTTTGTATGTTGGAATTCCTATGAATAGGTGTCAAAAGTAAGGGTATATATTGACTAGGTGTTGTTCCTTACGTCTATCAGTATACTAACAACCTTGTGTCGGATATCCAAAAAAAAATATTTGATTGGATAATATCACTAAATTAAACCGACAGATCAGGTAGAAACATTTTTTTAGAGTAACAACAACATTTTTTCGATCAACCAACATACAATAATTATATTCTGTTAGAATTCTAGTATTTCCATATTAAAAAATTCCATTGCATCTTGAAATAGTTACTAGAGAAAATGATTTCATCCACTAAGAAAAATAGATGGGTAACCAAAATGTTGGGATATGGTTATGAGATAATTTATAAGGAGGTAAAGGAGAATTTTGTATGAAGTGATCTCTCTAAAATGTATGAAGAGGATGGGTCCATGTTTTCACTCTACTTCATATTAGGGAGCTAGTTGATAGACATCATCAAAGAATGATTAACATGTCACAAGATCACTTGAATAATACAATGACCTAAAATGGAACCCCATTTACATTACAATACACTTTGGAAAATGAAGAGCTTCACTATAAAGGGAACCTTTATTTGAACAAGTAGTCATCATTTAAATAAATAGTGTTATCTAAACTATGTGTGTCTTCAACAACATGTCATTTAGGATTTCATAAATAATATGAAAGGATAAAACATTCATTCTTTTGGGAATGAATGAAGAACTACATCTACACCTTCATGGATGATTGTGACATTTTCCATTGACACAATGGAGAAATTGTGAAACCTCCAAATAAAATAAAACCTTTATGTCTTTCACTAGTTGTATGGACTAACATTCCTATGGAATTTATTTTTTGGTTACGAAAATCTAGCACTAAATCCCTCATCATGGTTTTGGTTGATATACTTTTTTAATATATCTTTTATCATGTTTCCACTTGAACGATTCCTTTCTAGGTTCTTGGTGGCCAAAATCCCCCATTAGTACCATCCTACTTACCCAAACTCTCTAAGGTGAAAGAGGTAGACAAAACCATCAAACATCAATATGGAATTCTTCACACTATCAAGGATAATATGGTATTGTATTAGAATACAAATAAGTAGTAGTCTATCGACATCATTTTGAATACTATTTTAAATAATGGGATCAAGTATTCCTTCATCTAAAACATTATAAGAATATGTTTCTCAAATACAACCACCACAAAAGATTACTACCAAGTTTTATGGCCCCTAATAGGTATTTAAATGTATTGGTCTAATGGCTTACAAATTGGAACTTCCAATCCACTCTAACATTCATCCAACTTTTCATGTCTCCTACTTAAAGAAAGTGGTTTTATTCAAACTAAACTTCAAGAACTGGACAAAGAAGGATCCATTTGGTTCCTTCCTAAGGAAATATTTGAAAATAGGGAGTGTTCTCTATGCTAGTTTAGTATGTAGGAGGTCCTAACAGAGAGGAATGCTACACCATATCAGGATGCCACATGAGAACTTATAATGATCCTTCAAAAATTATGTCGTCTACATCCTTGAGAACAATGTTTATTTTTAAGTGTGAGGGATTTCTAGGGTCCTACCCTAACCTCCCAAGTAGCTAGATAGGTTTCTATGTATGGAGGAAATATATTGTAAGTAAGGTTCATGTAGTAGTGTGAAATAAGTAATTGTAAGAAGGCTTACTAGAAGTTTTCATTCTCTAGAAAGTTCATAGGAGGTAGCTAGAGCTATATAAATATGTGGAGGCAATGTATTGATACATCTTGTGAGTTATATTGTAATTTTATAACTACTCATTTGGATGCCACCCCCTCGAAGAGAAAACTGAACATTTCTCTCGTCGATAAATGTATATCATTTTGCGGTATTCTAGTTTTTTTATTACATATTATTATTGTAGTGTCATTTCTACAACAAATATAGGTAAATTATATTATTTCTTATCTAAATATTCCAATTTAGTAATTAAAATCACCACATAAACTTACCCTCTCTAATTAGCAACCCATGATGTTCTCCATTTCATGTGGATTTCGTGAGATAAAATTTTTGAAAACAAGATATCTACTTAATGTTTCTCACATGAGTTATCTAGCTTGTGTCTATGTCATTAAGAGGATACAGAAATAGATTCCCAAGTTAAGGGGTAATGTCGTTTGGGTTTATTGGTGAAAGAATGCATTCAATCATATCATTTCCTTATATGTGAATTTTACCAATAAATTGTGATAGTTGGGTGTGAGTGGCATAAGGTTATTAAAGAAAAATATGAAAATTTGTCTTCATCACATTATTTTTCACCTTATGAAGATCCCCTCCATGTGTCGGTTCATAAGATTAGGAACTTTTTACTTGTGTAATAAATTTTTAAGGATGTGGTCCTCAAATCCAATCCCATCTACATTCACTTAAAATTGGGGACAAGCCTACTACAACCTTCTTCAAATATCTACCCTCTCAAGAGCCTATGGAGCAACATATGGATCCCAAAATAACCAGTGGGTGAGATACAAAGAAGAAAAACATTAAGTGGGAAATTGTTAGCCAATATTTTGTTATGTTTCAATTCCAATGTAGGACCTAGAACCACAAGGTTCCCATGAAGATGTGCATTTACATTGTAACCATATGGTTTTCCCCTAAGAAATAAATATTATGAGGTAATTAGTTGATCCCTAGATGATACAGATACGATCATTATATTATTTTCCATATATCTCTATGCTTTAAGAGTGGAAAAAATTAGATGATTCATTCTATAGGGTCATTTTAATTACAAGTCCCAGTTTAGAAAATTGGGGCTTGAAACCTTTTCAAGCCATTTTGAGGCATCAAACATCATTTTTTGAGGTAAAAATTTAGGATCTTTAGTTGAGGCTCCTTGACGTGACTTTACACATCGATACCTTTCTAACATTGCAAAACCCCATGTCAATCAGAACTCATATGCAAAATGTATGCCTCTCGCAAGATGAACTACCATGGTGACCACCATGGTAGAAGTGGATGCCAATTCACTCCCCATTACTCACGCATATGGGGATAGACACATATGAACTTCAAAGGATATTCTATAAGGTACAAATCATTATCACAATTGAGGGTTAAGGAATTCAAAACTCTACCCCTAGATGGCTATGGGGTGATGTTAAATACCAAGGTGCTAGGAGGAGAATGGATTCCATTCTTTAGCATTTTATTTTTTCCATAGTTGAGCAAAGCACCTAGGAGCGATATTTTGGCAGATTAACAGAGGAGGAGATATTCTATAGTATCTGTACATGCCACAGTGTCAAATGCAACTCTATAGAGAGTTTCTCTTTCTGTGTACTTGCATTTGAAGAAAAGAGAGGAGACTTTCCTCACCTTCTAGCTAGGTCTTCGCCCGTATCAGATTTCCCAGGTTATATCATGTGTTTATTTGTGGATAGTGTGTGAGTATTTATTTTTGTTCTCTATTTTTTTCATTTCATCTATTTCATACATTTTAAGCAGAAAATCATAATTAAAGAATATGATATCTAAAAGGAAATTAACCTTCATGGTCAACATTTCAATATTTTATTATATCTATTGTGATGAACTATCCATTGGAATATCCACCATATTTTACATATTATAGTGGTATTAGAGAATATTTTCTTGGGGTATTCATGGAAAGTTGTAGGGATATAGGACTAAGTTTATTACGAAGAAATTCAAAGAACCCTATCCATGGCCAATGAGTTTGTTCATAGAAACCCTTAAGATCCAACATAGGAGATATTTAAAATGATAAAAAAGAAATCCATTGAAATATCTCACAATATTTCCCTCGTGGTAGCTCTAGCAAGAAATATTAGACTATTTGGAGAAATTAGAGGCTCAAACTTAGAGATCATATGATATAGAAAATTGGGGGATAAAAAAGACATAGAAAATGAGTCATGGAAATAACCCAAGGAAGAAAATTTGAGTTCCAGTACCATAAACCTTCAAACTATTTATTCAATATGGAAGCAAAAATATGGACATAAATTCATACCAAGGTGAGATCGATTCATTAAAAATGAACCATTTCTTGCAAGAAATATAAGTTTATTCTAGCATTCACCATAGAGATGAAGAATAAAAGATATCATTTTCTAAACTGAATTTAGATTGACATGCTTTAAAATGGTGGGAAATCCACATGGAAACACTTAGATTGGAGGGTGATCTGTTAGTAACTAAGTGGGATGAATTTAAACCCCTCATCAAGTCCAGATTATACCCTATTAGGTATGTATATGACCAATGGATCCAGTGGAACTACTTTGGGTAGAATCATGGGAAGGGTGTATAGGAGTACACAATCGAGTTCAAAAATATGTCCATCATGTTAGGTATGTCTCCCAAGAGCCTATATTTACTCCTCAAGTATATATGGGGTATACATAGACGTCTACAAAATAAAGTGATGATTTTTAAGATAAGGATAGTGCATGAGGCATGTTTATAGGCATAATATCTGGAAAACATGGGCTAAAAGATAGGTAATCCAAGTGGTTCCAAGTAGAAACATCACAAGGAAGATTCCAAAGAGGGGAAGAAGAAGTGGAAAGGGGTAAATAATAAGAAGATTGCATTCACTTCACATCAGTGAACGGATCATATAAACCATTGTAACTGTTGGAGCCGTCTTTGTTTTTTCTAGCCCGTCTCGAATTTCATGTCTTAATGCTCGAAATCAAAAGATGGTTTTCGTATTTTCCACCTAAGGTTTCAAAATATCTAAAGTATTATCACGCAAGCAATGATAATTATTGTACTCCCGAGGCAAGTTCTACTTTTCGGAAGAAAAAAAATCCCCCTTTTGTTCTACCTCGTGATTTCATATGTTGGATGATATAGATCATGTAGTTCACAAGTCTCGAGCCACAAAACAATGAAATCACTTTAAAATTTTACCCAGGGCAATAACGGGAGTAAAAGTTTCCTAAATCACAATTAAACATCATCGGGTTTTCGCGCCTTGACGTTCACTAAATACAAAATTCTTATTGTCGTAACCCCGATATCCGAAACCACAAAGTCCTTTTGTTAGTAACCCATGTCAAGGTTAAAGGTAAAAGCTAAGCCATGGTTAAGTTCAGTCGGAAATTTGCCACTTGGCGTGTTCTCTAGAATTCATAAAGTAGCAGCCAGGACGCAATTGCTCCCCTATTATGATATGGTTCGATGGGCATTAGACCATGTCGAAATACCAACCAGAACCATCATTATTGAACAGAAGGTCACCATTGGGACTTTTAGACCTGAACATCTGCAAGCTATGTACAAGTTGCCCAGAATGTCCAACCTTACATATGATGCTGAATTCTTAAAAGAGTTCAAACAGAAGGAATGTGTGCAGTATGACAAGACTATGTCTAGCTTAATAAGAGATTAGGTTTCGCACCCTGCGAAGTTCATGGCAGATAGTCATGGTATATATTCAATAGCTTCCTTGGAACCATAGTTCAAGTATGTAGCTATGTTGACATGCAGATTATACAGGAGAGAGGACACCACACATTTCTTTCTTCAATGGGTGCCTCTAATACATCGAGTCGTCGAAGGCTATTCCTTCAACTGGGCGAAAATATTGTCTAATAGCTTGACCAGTCGGGTTACAGAGTATCGGGCGCAGAAAGAGAGCGGAAATATTTCTTCATTTTTTATGTATGCATACATTATGGACATCGTGTGATTTATAACACCATTTCCCTTAATGAGATGGAGTTGGACTCCAGCAGAGGACGATCCCATCCATGTCTATCATTCGAAATTGTGGGAAAACAAAGCGACAGATTTCGTATATGAAATCTTCAACTAGGTGATAGTACCGTTGCATGTCACTATTTTTGGCCAGCCACCACCCAAGATCTCGGACAGTATAGTGACGAATTTGAGCAGCATAGCTGACTGGTATGTAGAAGATGAATTCTCATATCTCAGAGTTTTGGGGGCTTTCGTTCTCCCACATGCATTGCCATTATTCATTCTCGACAAGTTGGCTTGTCGTGAGGTTGCTAGACAAACAGTAATCGGTGGTATAAGCAAGGATCTTAAGGGATACTCAAAAAAGGTATGGCCACCTTTTCCTGTTCATTTAAATTCATATTCTTGTTAGATGTTGGGCATTCTAAAGCTGAGGCAGTAGCCCTGGAAGACCTAAAGTTGGTCCTTATTTAATTCAAGAAGCACGATCCACAAAGGGTCATGAGTAATCATTTGGCCAGTTGCGGACTGAAGAGATTTGAACACGAAAAATTTGGCCAGCCGCCACCCAAGATCTCAGATAGTATAGTGACGAATTTGAGCAGCATAGCTGACTGGTATGTAGAAGATGAATTCTCATATCTCAAAGTTTTTGGGTCTTTCGTTCTCCCACATGCATTTCCATTATTCATTCTCGACAAGTTGGCTTGTCGTGAGGTTGCTAGACAAACAGTAATCGGTGGTATAAGCAAGGAGCTTAAGGGATACTCAAAAAAGGTATGGCCACCTTTTCCTATTCATTTAAATTCATATTCTTGTTAGATGTTGGGAATTCTAAAGCTGAGGCAGTAGCCCTGGAAGACCTAAAGTTGGTCCTTATTGAATTCAAGAAGCATGATCCACAAAGGGTCATGAGTAATCATTTGGCCAGTTGCGGACTGAAGAGATTTGAACACGAAAAATTCTCCCTCGGATGACATTTTTCGAGGCGCAATATATTATGCCGAGATTTTAGCTTGGATACAAACCTTGGCACCTGAAGAGAGGGCCGATGTTATGAAATTCCAAGAACATCGATGCAGTTGTCTTCCCACAGTATTACGGGGTGAGCATCCGAGTACAGCGGAGGTGAAACAAAAAGATGCTGAAGGATCCAAGGATCCGACTCCCGGTCAAGAAAAACACCAGGACGGGGGAGAGAAAACTAAGAGTCTGAAAGCAGAGATAAAGACTCTTGACCCGCCAAAGAAGAAGACTCCGGTTACTACTCCGGGACAATCAAGAAATAAAATCAGAGATCCTATCGCATCAATTACTCCCTTGCAGTCAACTCAGGGAAATATTGACGTAGGGTGGATCTTAAATGAAGAATTGAGGCCTATAAGGGTGAAAGAGATCCCTCCAAATGAGTTCTTCTTCGATAAGAAGAGAAAGGAAGTGGTAAAGAGATAATTCTATCAGGAAGAGGAATTGACAGTCAAGAAATACAAAGTTATGACTGATGGGAAGGACAAGAAGAATGCTCAGTTTGCAATGGAAATAGCTGGGACATTAGGGGCATATGCCACAGCGAACCAATTTCCAGTCGGGGTTTTGAAAAACCAGATGAAACAAAAAAATTGCCTCATCAAGACCCTAGAAGCCAGACTAGCCACAACAGCGGAGGTTGCCAAAGACCAGGCGAGTGTAGGAATAGAGCAAGCAAGGTTGGCCGATAAAAGTGAGATAGAGCTACTCAAGACTAAGATCGAAAAAGCATAGCTGGTGGTTCAGAATGGTCAGATGAAAGTAGGCCAGCAAAATGATTTGATCGAACATCTACAGGCTAGAGTGGAAATCGTCGAAAGTAAAGTGATAAATATCGAGATGTTCTAGTCCCAGGAATTGGAGATTCGGAGCAGAGTCTCTGCGGCCCAATGAAATTTACTCGCCAAGGTAGAGGTGATTCGAGACAACGTTTTGCTGGTTAATCAAGTTTTGGAGAATTTATCTACTAGAAAAAGATAAGATGGAGCAGCACGGGTCTCCTTTTAAGAGGTTGTGATAGCCACAAACAACAGGGATTTAGGAAGTACTCCCAAGTTTACCATTTCAGAGCAGACCAGAGGAAACATTCTATTAAAAGAATGGGAATATAACATCTCGGAAGGTAAGATGCAAGCCAAGAGGGTAACGAAATCCTTAGAAGAGGCTTTTAGTTCTATAGATGGTAATCTGCTAGGCATTGATAGCAGAGGTAATGCCGAGGCATTGATTCAAAGGAATATGGAAAAAATCTCACTTGATTTAAATGAAAAAGAGGAAAGAGATTTAGCCAAGATCTCACAATTGACTATGGCAGACATAGTCCAAATAGATAAATGTATGATTAAACCAAGTGTGCAATTATGCGCTATCGACATCATAGACAGACAAATGGAAGACAGGTTGTCGCAATTAGCCCGAGATTGTTACTCTTTTGAAGCCAATTGTCAAGCAGAACCGTCAAGGATGATATCTCGGCTGGTTGAAAGATGTGTCACCTGTACCGAGAACGCGCAAGGACAAGCTTCTCGCACCAATCAAAGACAGAGAAGAAGAAATGGAGCGATTTCTCTCCTCCCTATCATAACTGAAAATTTTGCAACGATTGAGATTCCATCTTATTGTAAAACTGTATAAATATACCATAGAAAGAAAGAAAAGAGGCTAGACCTTTTTGTGTCGATTGTAACAGAGTTTTTACATTTTGAGAGTTAATATAAAGCAAATCCGAAGATTCTCAATTCCGTCACGACTGTGTTATGAGTTTGTTTTCTTGTATCTCATATTTTGTTTCATTTCATATTCATATTTGATGAATGATTCGCTATAATTTAGTGAAACCTCTACTATAGTGAATGAATTTTGGTTTTCTATATTGTTTACTATTTTTCCTCTGTACCATCTATCAGGAGGTATAAGACCAATCAACACTTTCAGAATTCTATATATATTTTATGCTTCATCGAGTTATTTCTTCACATTCTTCTTCTTCTGTTTATACATGAGATTCTCCCTTGATAGGAGCCTTACTATATAGACAACTAAATGTTTTCTACCACCTCATACATTTTTATTAAAATATAACCCAGTTACGGGAAAGAGCCTCTGATTTGCACCCCATTTTTATTCCTGAAACCATAAAATCTCTTTTATATGACCGAATTGAGACAACACTTAAATTCCCCCTGAATTTTTCTTATTTTACTATTCCTCCATGACTGTCCCTGTACCAACACAACCCAATATTGAACCCAGATTATCAAATCAAACGCACATTGCCTTAAACATTTTCGATACCATTCTTAAAACAACCACTACCTGGGTTGAACTCGAACGTTCATGGGCAGCGATTGAATAGGATATAAACATCTAGGAATAGTTGGAATCTAGACAACGCCAACACATAAATCTTCCCTAGTTTCCCTTGCCAAAGGTTGATGTTTCTCTCTTCTCTACCCTTTACCCACTTTCATATGCCTAGACACTGTACTTCTAAGCCTTAAGTACAGACTTTGGAACAACAATAACCATTGCAATATTCACAAGAACACTCAAGAAAAGTGTTGAAAACTACACCTAAAGTTGAACGTGAAGAATTTCGAGAAGGATGCAAAGAAAAATAATTTTCTAGTCACATATTCAAGAAATCAGGTTGAAATAAACTTTGATGTGTATGAGAATATTGTGTACATATCAAAACAAAAGGAGGTGAATATGAGTATCCTTCATCACCAGGAAGAGAAGGAGATGACCAAACTCTTCCACATAAAGATCCATGTCAAGAAGACCAAGATAAACACCATGTTTGAATCTAGTTCACAAGTTAATATTATAGAAATGGATATGGTTAGAAATATTGGCTTGTAGGTTCTCGATCATCCTATCCCATGTCCATTGGGATGGGTAAACAGGTATTCATATATCAAGGTAACGAAACAATGCAATATTGAATTTGTTGTAAGTGTTGATTTTATTTATGAAGTGGAGTTGGATGTATTACTTTGGCCCATATTAGATCATTATATTATTTTTCATTTATTTCGATACTTGTAGAGTGGAAAAACTTGAGGTATCATTTTGCAGGTCCATTTTAGTGGCAAGTCCTAGTTTGGAATATTGGGGTCCAAAACCTTCTGGGGACATTTTGAGGAATCAAATGACATTTTTTTGGGTTCAAGTAATTTCTAACATAGGTGGGACCCCATGAAATTATTCTACACATTGATATATTTCTACTAACACAAAAATCACATTAATTAGAGCTCATATGAAAAATGTATTTCTCCCGCATGTTGACCACTATGGTACTAGAGGACGCCATTTCATCCCCCATTACTCACATATATTGGGCTATCCATGTATTTAATTGCAAGAATATTATAGAAGGTTGAAAACCCTATCACAATTGGGGGTTGAGGAAGTCAAAAACCTACCCCTAGATGGAAATCGATCTATGTTAAATATTGAGTGACTAGGAGGAGGTGGGGTTCTATTCATCGTTATTGTATTTTTTTCCACAATAGATATAAACAATTGAGAGTGGAAAATTGGAGAGCATAGAAGAGGGGGTTAATTTTTTGTATTATCCTAACAAGCCACATGTCTCGGGTAACTCCATAGAGAGTTCCCTCTCCTTTGTACTTGCATCATATTCCATGTAGGAGTAAAGAGAGTAGAGTAGCCTAACCTTCTAGTTGAGTTTTCTCCTATAAGGTTTTTCCATAGAAATTATTTGTATTATTTTTTGTATGGTGTGTGATTGTATTTTATTATTCTTTATTTTTTGCATTTTATCTATTTCATGCATAAACAAAATCATAGACTAAATATTTTGGAATCTAAAGGAATTAAACCTCCATGGTCTATATTTAAGTTTTATTTATCATATCTATTGTGATTAACTGTTGCAGTGGAATGTCCATGGAAGTTTACAAATCATATTTGTATCAGATAATGTGTTCTTGGAGTATGTGTGGAAATTTTCATTATCCAGGAATCAAATTAAGAAGAAGTCGTAGAAACCTTATCCATTATAGACAATTATATGTTCATAACAACCATCTAGATCCAAAAGAAGAGATATTTGAAAGGTTGGAAGTGAAAATCAAAAAAATAAATAGAAATATTAACCCCCTCATAGCGACTCTAGAAAAAAATTTCAGAACATTCAAAGGTGATGGAGGCTCTAACACAAAGATTAGATCAGAGGAGAAATTGGGAGATTAGGAAGACCCGGGAAATGAGTCACAGAAAGAACAAGAGAAAGCATAATTGAGTTAGAGTACCATTAACTCTTCATTGTCCCTATTCAATATGGAAGAGAAAGTGGAAATAAATCCATACCAAGGTGATATCGATGCATTAAACTAAATCATTGGTTGCAACAACTAGAAGTTTATTTTAGTGTTCACCATATATAAGAAGAGAAGAATATTTCATTTTCTAGATTGAAGTTAGAGGGAAATGCTTTAATATGGTGGGAGATCTATATATAAACACTTATCTTGGAGGGTGATCCACCAATAAATAGTTCGTAGGAATTCAAAACCCTCATCGAGTCCCAATTCTAACCTATTAGGTATGTAGAGGACCAATGGATCCGATGGCACTACTTCAAGAAGAGACAGGGGTAGAGTCAGGGATGATTTTAAGGATGGAAACTTATTTTAAAATGTAGAAACCTTGGCGAATATTACTAATCCTTCATATTCCAACTATAAATTTTTGGTGATATTTTTGTAAAAATATTCAAATTTATAAGGATTTTATATAGTTTATATAAAAGTTTGGCAATTTTTAAGGTAAAATTTTTTTATCCTATAGAATTTGGGCGAATCATTTTTATAATAGTGAATATTGTTTTGGGAAAAACCATGGAAAATTAGCCCATGAGCGAAATTTAGCCCCTAAAATCATCCCTAGGTAGAGTGTACAAGAGTACACAATTGAGTTTAAAAACATGGTCATCATGCTTGCTATCCCTCCCTAGGACCCATATGCTTGGTTTAACACAATCATATACAAAAGCAGGTGATTCTATTCAAGCCAAGGAAAGTGGATGATATGTGTGTATGGGAATAGTACCTAGAAAACATAGGTCAAAAAAAGGGGCATCCAAGTGGTTCAAAGTAGAAATAGCAATGGGAATATTCCAAGGAGGGTAAGAATAAGTGGAAAGGGGGGGAATATAAGAAGACAACAAATGCTACACATCAATAAAAATATCCCATAAAACACTGCAATCATTTCAACATTCATGGCCACACCAAGGACAAGTGTTGGAAACTACATTCAGAGTTAAACCTAAAGAAATGCAAGGAGGATAGAATAATCTTCTAGACATTGATTTGAGCAATCAGGTTGAAATAATATCTTATGTGGATGAAAATATTGTATGCATGTCTATGTATTAGGAGGTGAATCTGAGTATTCTTCATCACTGGGAAGAGAAGGAGATTAGCAATCTCTTCTACATCAAGATTCGGTTGAAGAAGACCAAGATAGACTCTTTATTAAAATATGGTTCAAAATTTAATCTCATAGCATCAAATCTGGTCAGCAATATTTGATTGTAGGTTCATGATACTCCTAGCCCCTATCCATTGGGCTGGGTAAACAAGGATTAAGAGATCAATCTAACAAAGCAGTGCAATATTAAATTTGTTGTAAGTGTTGATTTTCTAGATGAAGTAGAATTGGATGTAATGCTACTTGATGTATGTAAGGTATTGTTTGGAATCCCCTACATGTATATGAGGGATACAATATTTATTAAGAGAGCCAACTATTACCTAATGATCAAGCATGGGAAGTCCTACAAAATCAACACACATAAAGGAAAGTGGAAGATCTCACTGATAAGTGCCAACCAAGACAGGAAGTTGATTAGTTCTAATAAGAGATATGTTTTTCTTTTCTTAAGATAAAATCAATCTAATGATGAGTCAATGAGAGTGAATGCATCCCTAGAGGTGTGTACTAAAGAGTAAAAACATCAATTGGATAATTTTCTATAGGAATACATAAGAGTGTTCAAGGATCCTAAAGGGATACCAACCAAGAGGGATGTCAAACACAAAATATAGTTATTTCGTGACTCCCCATTTACAAATATTGAACTATATAGACATTATGTTCTAGAAGCGAATGAAGTGAAGATTTCATTGCAACATTTGTTGGAGCATGGTGTGATTCAACCAAGTACCTTACCATGTGGTTTATTCATCATAATTTTACCCAATAAGGATGGGAATTGGAGAATATGTATCAATTACAAGGCATTGAACAAGATTACACTAAATAATCGATGGCCTCTCAAACTATGCATGATCTCAAGAAACAAAAATTTTCTTAGCAGTCTTTGGTGTATGATGCAATATCAAGATAGATCCTATAAATATGAAGGCCATCCTTAAATGTCCAATTCATACAAATTGTATAGAAGTTAGGAGCATTGTCGGGTCATCACAATATTTGCAGAAGTTTATACCCTCTTTTTCAATAGTAGATGCAACCCTCCACATAATAACAGTGAGAATTAAGATTTTCCAATGGGGGGAGAATCAATAGAAGGCCTTTGATGAGATGAAAAGAAATATCATTCAAGAACCAATGCTTGTGCTACCAAACTTGCAAAATCCCTTCCAAATGGAGACATATGCAAGTGGGTATGCCATGGGAGAAGTCTCGATGCATGGAGGAATTCCTATTTTCTATCAATATGAAGTATTTCATGGGGAAATACTACACTTCCTTATCTATGATAAGTATCTATATGCCTTAGTACAAGATATCAAAAAGTGGAAGTGCTATATAATGCGAAAGGAGACCATCATCCACATGGATCACCAATTGCTCCAGTATTTTCAATCCCAAAGTAAGTTATAAGAAATCAAGAACGACAAATGGATAGTGGTATTACAAAATTTTCATTTCGTCATAATTTTAAATAAGGGTAGCACAAACAAGATGGAAGATATGCTTTCGCAACTACCCACATCAAATATTACAACTTTTGAAACTTTGATGCACAAGTATCATTTTACCCATGATGCACACAAAGAAGAAGGCGACTACAATAATGGATATCATTTCCATAATGCTTTTGTAATATTCCACATATAAAAAGTATGCAGAACAAAAATAAAATACTAGAGATGGAATATGAACAACCATATAACTAGAACAATGCCACAATAATACCAAAATGATACCAGAATAACACCAGAAAGAGCACTTTGATTACTAAGAGCAATGTTCACTTGCCTCTTCGAGTGGGAAACCTCTAGCAGAGAAGAGCTCTATTACAATAATATCCAAGACAAAAGTTCTGATACCCTCGACTATTATTTATACTAAATATGTCTATCAAAAGAACCATCAAGAGGAAGATCCTTATACAAATGGAATATTCTATTAGGTCTTCTTACATTCGACTTATTATTCCTTATAACTAGACCTTATTAATATTGACCTTTATTACATCATAATATATTATTCTACCTATGTGAGGGGTTAGGTCCCTAACATGTCCTCCCCATTAAAAACAACCTTGTCCTCAAGGCTTGAGATGTGGAATTTGTTGCAGAATGGTAGTTGGCTCCCAAATGGCATATGTTGGGGTTGTATCTTTCCATTGGACTAACACTTCCTTGATGGTTCGCTAATGCAGGAGAAGCTCACATTGTTCCAAAATTTCTTGTGGTTGTAGCCAAATGGAGCCTTGTTTTTCCAACTTGGGAAGGTTGGTTTGGGTTTGGCACTTAGTTCCAATCACCTTATTTAAGTAGGAAACATGAAAAACAGGATGTAGCTTAGAATGAATGGGAAAATCTAACAGATAGGCTACCTGTCCCACATTCTTGAGAATGGTATAAGGACCATAAAATTTAGGTGCCAGTTTCTGGAAATGGTCATCCTTGAGGGAATTTTGCTTGTAAGGTTGTAGTCAAAGAAACACCTGATCCCCTTCTGCAAATTGACCTTCACAGTGACCTTCATTTGCTTGTTGCTTCATGTGATTCTAGGACATGACCAAATTCTCTTTGAGGGTAGAAAGAATATCCTCTCGAACTGTAAGCATTTGGTCAACCGCCTAGACCTTCGACACACTTGGTAAATATGAGAGAATTGAAGGTGGATTTTTTCCATATACCACTTCAAAAGGAGTCATGAAGCTAGCTGTATGGTCTGAAGTGTTGTACCACCATTCAGCTAGTGGTAACCATTAAGCCCACTAATTTTTATTTTATGAGGTAAAGCAACTCAAATATGTTTCCAAACACTTGTTGACAACTTCAGTTTGACCATCAGTCTCGAGATGATAAGTTGTGCTGAGATGCAATTAGGTGCCTTGTAGCTTGAACAGTTCTTGCCAAAAATTACTGGTGAAATTCGGGTAGCGATCAGAAACAATAGAATGTGGCATGCCATGAATCTTGAAGACCTGATCCATGAAAATTTGAGCCACAGTGGATGTTGTAAATGGGTGTTGAAGAGAAAATAAATGAGGATACTTGGATAGGCGATCAACTAGCAGGATGATGATTGATTTATTTCCCGATTTAGGTAATCCTACATTAAAATCCATAGATATATCCTGCCAAATAATAGGTGGAATCGGAAGTGGTTGTAGTGTGCCAAGATATTTGACTGTTTCTCCCTTGTTGCGTTGACACACATCACATTCAACCCCAAAATTATGAATGTACTATTTCATACCAAACCAGAAAAAAAGAACTTTTGACCTTGTCATAGATTTTGGTAAACCCAGAGTGCCCATTTGTGGGTGTAGCATGAAGCTGAGAAAGTATCATGGATTTATGTTTTGAATTTTTACTTAAATACAAAGGAACTTTTTATCAAATCTCATCATGGAGACAAGAGTACCCTAGGGAAACTAGAGAATTGGACTGCAATTGTTGTAGCAGATGAAAACTTTTGGGATTGTGTAGCCATTCCTAGTGAACAGCTTGGACCCAATCTCGTATAATGAAGGAGAGAGAAATAAGGGACCCTTCATCTTCATATTTTCAGGAAATTGCATCCACAACCACATTGTCTTTGCATTTCTTGTAAATGATCTCATAATCATATCCAAAGAACTTAGTCACCCATTTTTGTTGCTCTGTGGAGGAAATGCATTGTTTCAGAAAATACTTGAGTCTTTGATGATCTATCTTGATTTGGAAGCATTGCCCTTAGTCTTTGATGATCTATCTTAATTTGGAAGCATCGCCCCGACAGATAAGGGCACCAAAGATCAACAGCATGTAGAATATACAACATCTACTTTTCATAGATTGATTTTCCCAAATTTTGTTCAAGGAATTGTTTACTGGTAAAGGCCAAAGGACAATGCCAATTGCTTTCCCTAAAGCATCACATTCAAGGAAAAAGGTCTTTTTTAAATCAAGAAGGGCCAGGACTTGAGTGGTGCACATGGCCATCTTAAAGGTTTGAAAATCATGAGGAGTTGTTGGAGTCCAAGTGAAAGAATTATTTTTAAGGAGTGTAGTGAGAGGTGCCACAATATTTCCATAATTCTTAACAAACTTGCGATAATAACCTATTAAGCCCTGAAATACAAAAACTCTTTTGAGAGTATTTGGGTGAGGTCAGTCTTGCATAGCTTCAATCGTTTCAGGATCCACCTTGACGTCATCCTTTCCAACAAGATGAACCATGTACTCAACTACTAAGGCACCAAAATCACATTTAGATTGTTTCAGGAAAAGTTGGGGTTGAGAGAGAAGATGGAGAACTCAATCCACATGAGAAAGATGGTTTGTTCGGGTTTTTCTATATATGAGGATATCATCAAAGAAAACTAAGAGAAAGTGACAGAGAAAAGGATGAAATACATGATTCATGAGGCTTTGGAAAGTGGGGGGAGCATTACACAAGACAAAGGGCATGAAAAAAATATCATAGTGGCCCTCATGAGTTGTAAAGGAAGTCTTAGGAATGTATGCATCTTCATACAGATCTAGTGGTAGCCTGAATGAAGATCAAGTTTAGTAAAGAACTGAGCGCCACTCAATTCATCCAAGAGGTCATCAATGATAGGAGTGGGAAATTTGTATTTAATGGTGAGTTTGTTGAGGGCGAGGAAGTCATGACACATGTGCCAAGAACCTTCTTTATTAAGGACCATGACCATAGGAGAAGAGTAGGAGGTCGTACTAGGGCGGATAACACCTGTGTTAAGCGGTTCTTGAACCATTTTCTCAATTTCATTTTTTTGGGAAAAGGGGTGAAGATAGGGGAGGATATTGGGAGGAAGTCTTCCTAGGAAAAGGGGAATGGAATGATCATGAAAACCATGGGAATGAGGGAGTCCCTAGGGAGTGGAAAAAACCACTTGATGTTTAGAGAGGATGAATTGGAGGTCTTGCTACACAGAGGGTGTCTCAGTTTCTTGTATGGCATGGAGTTGGGAAATAATGCCAGAATGACCTTTTTTGAGCATCTTTTCCATGCAATGGGAACTAATGATCTCAGGGGAACCGACGGTGATGCCTTGGAACTTATATTGTTTTCCCTCCTGGTCAAATTGCATGGTTAATTCCTTAAAATCCATGAGAATCCAACCCAAATTCCTTAGCCAGTATGCACCCAAATCAATGTCACAACTGCCCATGTAGATAGAAAACATATGAGATTTCAGGTGGTTGTCACCAATTTGGAGATGCACATTTTCACAATGCCCTCCCCTTTTCATGGACCCACCATTGGAAATCATGATTTGGAAATTATTGATTGCACAGACATAGCAATTAGTTTCTTGGGAAATGGAACGATGAATAAAATTATGGTTTCTTCCACTATCAAAAAGAATGATGAACTTCCTATGCTTGATGTAGCCAATTAGCTTGAGGGTTTGGGGAGCAGAGAAGCTAGTGAGAGAATTTAGGGAAATGACCCATTCTACTTCAGGATGGTGTGAGGGAGGGGTTATGTCAGAGGGTTCAAGTGACACAGACGGAAAGGGAGCTTCAACATCCTCTTCTGAAACATCCTTCGAGATGGCAATAAAAATATTTTGTTCCTTACACTTGTGTCCCAGCAAATATTTGTCATCACAATTATAACAAAGGCCTTTGAGTTGGCGTTCAACTATTTCATCCCTGGTAAATTTTTGGATCTTTAATGGAGAATAAAGGGGTCTTTCTAGTTTTGAGAAGAGACAACATGTTGTGCTTCCTTATCTCTTTTAGTAGCCTCCACCCAAATCTGAGGCCACACCATGAGGACATGTGAACGAATCTCATCCTTGTGGCCACTGATAAAACATTCTTAGAAAAAAGCATCAAACATGCCCTCTGTATAAAAATCCATTTTCTCGAAAGTAGCTATAAAGTTTTCCACTGTGCCAGTTTGTTTCAACTTTTTCAAATGGCCTAAATGGTTGGTGTTAGTGTCAAATCGTTCATAAATATCTGCCACAAAGTGTGTCCAAGAGACATACCCTTGATCGGTAGTTTTTCTCCATTTCCACCATTGCCAACATTCTTGATCTAGATGGAGAGCACCATACCGGAGTTTGGCCAAGTCATATGCAATGTCGTACAAGGAAAAACAATGTTCCAATTGATTTACCCAAACAATGGGATCTGAGCCATCAAATTTGGTCACATCCACATGCAGAAGGCATAGGTCACGCTGAAAGTGACGGGACTAAAAATTATGGGAATGAGAGGAAGTTTCGACTTCTTTATGAAAAGGTGGGTCAGATAAAGGGGGATTTGCAGGGATATGCAGCTTGGTGTAGATCATCAAAGAGACATATTCAAGCTAGGTAGTAATGTCTTATTTGAGGTCTTCTTTGAGCTCTTTGATTGAGGTGACAATGGAGGGATGCATGTTTTTATTAATGGTGGAAATATTGGCACTGAGTTGTCTCACTTCTTGTTAGGTCTCTGTGAAATTAGATTGGAAGGTATTGAAGTGAGCTTCCAAATCTTGGCTATGGGTATGGGCCATGATGACAAGGGAACAGAAAAAGGGTGGGTGGGGTAAAATGAATTGATTAAAAATGATAGGTATGAATGTGATAACGGCGAAGAGATAAATCCAATGGAATAGGTCTCAAATAATGGTGAAAAAACAAAAACTACTCCATCCTGAAGAATACTGCAGTGATGAAATGCAAAAATGCTTAATCAGGAATAAATATGTGGTGATTTGGCAAATCTAATGAAGGAGACATAGTTGCGTGATAATAGATCTTGTCTGGTTCTTTTTTGTTTCCATCCCCCAAAAATTAGGTATTCAAGGGTTTTACATATAAGGGTTTTCCCTGTGCTATAGCTCTCTGATATATGTGTGGGGTCCAACAGTAGTACTCGACCCAATATCTCAGGGCACCAACTAAGGAGGATAGACCATGCCCTTAGTCGTTCTTCTCGACTACTTGGGTAGTACAGAGTATCTTCCTTAGTGTTGTTATCGGTGGAACTATAATAGTCAAGCAGTCGATCGATTTATCTAAAAAAGGCTTTAGGAAATCTAGGATAATCCATATACAGGGGTTGTCTGATGCACTACCACTCAAAGGGGTACCAACAGGGGTTACAAGGTTGGCCAATAGATGTGCGCTTAAGTTCCACTTGTATTTCCTGTGTGTATGAATCTCCGACTATGGTTTTATGTGCGTAATGATAGATCTTTGTAGCTTAAAGACGCCAGAATACGTCTCTACCCTGGAAAAAAAATTAACCCACAGTTTTATGCTGAGGAAAGTGCTCTTATACCACTTGTAATATTACATATGTAAAAAGTATGCATAACATAAATAAAATTCTAGAAATGGTATATGAAAAACAATATAACCAGAACAACACAACAATAATACCAAAATGATACCAGAATAACACCAGAAAGAGCACTTTGATTTCTGAAAACAATGTTCACTTACCTCTTCATGGGGGCAACCTCTAGCAGAGCAGAGCTCTATTACAATAATATCCAGGACAAAAGTTCTCATACACTCGGCTACTATTTATACTAAATATTTCTATCAAAAGAACCATTTAGAGGAAGATCCTTCTAGAAGCAGAAGCTTCTATTAGGTCTTCTTACATTCAACTTATTATTCCTTATTACTAGACATTATTAATATTGAACTTTACTACATCGAAATATATTATTCTACCTACGTCCCTAACATATTTACTCTACAAGCTTGACAAGATTTTTGTAACTAAAGGTCAATGATTTTAGGTTATCAAAGGGCTTACATCCCGAAGGTTGCAGGAAATTTTGGTGTTGGTAAGACAATTTACAACTTAAAAATGTATGTGTACTCGCTCAAATTATAGGAAGATATAGAAAAATTGTAACATCCCACTCTGGCTCACTGAGAAAACTTATTATTTGAGGACACTTGCTCGCAAGTGATCTGGACTTTTATGATGTTAGACCATTTATACTTTATTATGATGCAATTGATAGACAACATGATGTGTTACTATTTGATGTCGATAGATGCTATTGACTCAGTTTTATTGAGTGTGCAGGGTTTTTGACCTTGAGGATGCAGAGGCATCGGTAGAATCCCCTTGGACTCCGGACTGAGTCAGGGAGTGTGCTTTTGGGTTGATAGGTTTACTATGATGTTTCATTTGATTTGATGATTTAATGTTGACATTGCTGACATGATTGTTGATGATGCAGGCTAACGATATCTTGCCGAACAGACTCACATATGGAGTAAAGGGGCCACACGCGATTTGCAGAGAGGTTGAGGGAGAGGGGTGGACAACAACCCTGCCACCGCCTACTAGCACTCCTGTCGTGGCTCGAACTGTAGGTTAACAATTACCTAGTTCAAGAGGATCCACGATGCCGTGAGGGCAGACTGCGATAGTCTCTCACGATGATTCTAAGGGGTGCGTAATAAGGCGGGGGCCTTATTCCTTAGAACCCTTAGTCTCCCACAAGTTCACCTGGCGGAGTATTGACTCCAGGGGTTATAGATATCTACCAATCAGTCCAGTCGACGAGTGGAACCCTTGGAGCACGTGGTGCATCCTGAAGGGCACGTCACACAAAATAAACTCAGTTGGCGAGTGGCACCCTTGGAGCACATGGTGCATCCTGAAGGGCACGTCGCCCAAAAGAAATTCAAGAGGCG
>SNQJ01S0012138.1:280958-296017 GCA_010110895.2 Picea sitchensis
TTGGAGAGAGTAAGGATCTAAATAAACTCAGGGAAAAAAAAAAAAAGAAACGTTTGTCTTTAACTTTTCTTTTTCTAGGCAATGAAATTCAAAACATTTTTTTTTACCATATTTAATATAAAATACAAAAACATGTCCACCACCTAAATGATGAAATATAAAAATATGACCACCACTAAAATGAAGATTTATTTTTGTGATTATAAAATACAAAGGTAAACCACAACCCACTAAAAAATGAGAAACTTCATTAATATAATTAATTTGAAGGCTATTAAGTAAATAAAAACATATATATATAATAAATGAAAAGATTTATTTAGGGAATTACCTTTTAGGTTTTTTTTAAAAAAAGGGGGGGGAAATGAGCTTTAAGAAAAAGAAAATAAATTATGGAAAAGGTAGGGATGCGTGACACTTGAAAAATAGGGGAATTTTTAGGGTTTGATTAAAAAAAATTAAAAGAAATGGATTTAGGGTTTTTGAAAAAAAAAAAAAACCTAATGGGATTAGGTCAAAAAGGAAGATAAAATACAGGAGAGGGGGAGAAATGGGGACCTTTTTTGGGAGCTATTGGTATTGTTATGCTTCCAGACTAGAGACTGGACTGATTTCTTGTAGGAGTTGGGGATTCTCAGCTGACTTGAGTGGTAGCTCAGCCTTGGAGGTGAGCTGGGAAGCTAGGTACTGGCTGGGTTGTGTGTGGCCCCTTTGCGGCTCGGGGGGCTGAGGGGGAAGGAGATTACCCCTAGCATTTGGATGGGAGGTACCGGTGAGTTCTTTATGGTCGGCCCGGTGCAGGATTTCACGGAACGCACGGACAAACCTTCGGAGGAGGCGAATAGGCAAAGGTACGCCCTTCGGTAGAATGAAAGACGATGTAATAGTTATTGTTTACCTTCTAGACTGTGGTTATGTTTTTATTTTATTTTCAATACTCAGGTCTGCATAATGTTTTATTCTCATTCTGGATGGCGTGAAGTTTATTCTACGACTGTGTAAAATATCTATTGACCTCGTCCTTAGGAGAATCTGGACCGTGTAAATAAAATAGAAATTGCTTGGGGTTTATATCATCATTTGTGGGTCAAAAATCTCTCTGCGTTAGGGTTACATTTCCCAGCTGTGTTTTGTGATGTTTCCCTGCATGTTGGGTTAAATTCATCCTGCAATTTTATGAGAATTATCTGCGTTAAAATTTTCCCTTGCATAAGATGCGTGAGCCGAGCGTGCTCTCTGAGGGAGCTGGGCGTCGTGTGCTTTGCTTCCAACGTTTTTCGTTTCCACTACTCGAGTTCATACTCTTTGTGGAGCCTGTGGAGCCATGAAATTCCAAGTAATAGACCCAGGTCCGACACCAGGCAGACGCATTCGATTCTCAACACTGTTGAGCCACGATTTATGGGCGTCGTGTTCTTGTCTCCAACGTTTTTCATTTATATTACATGGTGAAAATAAGTATCTTAATGTTTTGTAATTTTATTTTAATGCTTGCTCAATGAAAGCGGACTTGCAAGAACATTGAAAAAAAAATGTAGAATATAAAAGATTTAAGGTTTTGTTTTTGTTTTATTTTAATATATGGAGTATTTGGTGAAGAAAATTCACCCCTTTTATATGTAAACCTGTAAAACAAAGAAGTCCTTTGTAAATAGAAAATATATGAACAGATAAAACCGGGATATGGAGCTTCTTGATGGTGGAATGCAAGAAGAGGAATATCTTTGAGGGTGTGTCATGTAAAGTAGAGTTTCAGGATGGGGAAAGTAAGCGATATGGATTTTTCCACTATCCAATTCCAGTACTCTATTCCAAGAGCATCACTTAATGCAGTCTGCATACGACCGGGTCGATAGAGAGGTTGAAATCATGGTCTATCATAGGAAGGTTTCTGGTTAAAACTTCTGGCAACCTTATAGGAAAAATGGTGTTATCTTGTTACATCTTCTGCGTCCGAACTCCTTTACGGGTAAGGAAAAACGAAAACCCACCGTTACCAATTAACTCAGTTAGATCTGTTGAGAGAAGGGTAGATTAGACTGTAAAATTTTACGGCTAGTCGCCTTTATTCCCTTACTTCTTGGATATGATAAAGTTTGGTTGTGTAGGGATGACATAGCTCATTTTTGCTTGTTTTCTAGGGAAAATGATTACCATATTTTGGTATCTACCCTGATCTTACCCTTTAAAAGATTTTCTTTCTTCCTTGTTGGTCGAGTTAGGCCCTCATCTGAGCGTTAACCTGAGTCCTCTTTAATGAGGGTTTAAAACTTACAGTTCTTTCGCCATTTCCCTTCATCGACTCCATCGCCCACTGCACTCGGCTACCTACCAGGAATTAGTTGTTAACCTAACTCGAGATTCATGTCACTCCGGGCTGCCATGGAGTCGGTGCAATTAAATTTCCAGAGTGAAATGATTCTGTCAGTTAAAGTTAATCCGGTCGGTGTAGATTTATTTCCATTGGTTTAGCTCAGCGTGGTTCATTCGAGGCATTGCCCAACTTGTCTTCCGCTCCACTTGCAAACCTTAAACTCAAAATGTTAATTATATGAAGATGGGATTTTCCTTACAGCATTGTTACATTAAATCAACTTAGCTGGGTTAAATCAGCAGGGCTGTAATCATTGCAGCATGGTTAGGTTAGTTTAATTCAGCTGGGGCGTAGGGTTAATGTATTTCCAGGTATGCTGACCTTTTAGATTGACAAGAGTTACAATCAAATCAAATTGCCATGCATTCCCATGTACATTGTATTATTTTCATAACCGCCCTGTACTTACCAGATCTTTGTGATTACTCTAATCCGATTTGCCTGTGCTGTAGTCTTATGATAGTCCGTCTGTGTTTTAATTGTAATTGCCTTGAGAGAAGAATTTGGACTATAGAATGTTGTTAGGAGAGCTAGTGACAGCGTCCCATTATTATAATCGGAGAGGGTGAAGTTACCCTATTTTATTTTTAACGCAGCTGAGGATGAATGTTAATACTCTACTAAATAAATTGTTGATGTGATGGTTGGTAACTGCCAAATGAAGTTAGGGTTTCTCATTGTAAGAATACTGCAATATAAAATGGGTATGCCAAGTCACTTATTGCAATTGTATATTTAAATTCTATTATGAATTTAGTCGGCAAAAGTAGTTGACATTGTTTATGGTAGGGATATCACTATCATTTTTTTGGGAATTAGTTAGCGGATCTGCAAGGGCATTTATTGCAAATGTATATTTAATTGGATTCTGCACCAATTCCACACAGTTAATCTCCACATAATTATTCTCCGTGTTTTTAATTAATATTGGTTTAATTTGCAATGATTATACTTGTTATTGGCAATGTTAATATTAGATATTATTTTTAATACTTGTTATATGCTTAAATGTTAATATTGTTTAAATTGAATGCAAATGATAATACTTGTTAAAATATTAATATTAATATTGTTTTAAGTTGCAATATTAGTATTGGCATAATTGCGATGGTAATATACTTGTTATATTTGCAATAGTAATATTTGTTTTAATTTGCACTAGTAATGATGATGATGGTAAAATACTTGTTATATTTGCTATAGTAATATTTGTTTTAATTTGCAATAGTAATGACGATGATGGTAAAATACTTGTTATATTTGCAATAGTAATATTTGTTTAATTGCAATAGTAATGATGATGGTTGAATCGCAATGTTAATAATTTTTTAATTGAATGTTCGTGATGATGTTTAAATTGCATGGTTATTATTCGTTTAATTTGAAGTGTTAATGATAAGGTCTAAATTGCAATGCAATATTTGTTAGGTTATTCCACTGTATGGTAATAAATTGGAAGGAAAGGCAAGAAATTTTGGAGAATGTAAATGTTCGAGGGTTTACCATTATGGTATGATATTGTTGCTCACTTATGGCGATTAACGAAAGAATGCAATGCGCTTTTGATTACTGCTTGTCCCTGAACTAGTCCTACTGACCTTATAACTAAATAATGGGGGTTGAGACTATTGGTTTTTACCTTAGGATAAAGTCTTCGTCGGTTACTGATAATTAAGGGAGAAACTGATCTTGAATGATGTCTTCGGGTCTCAATAGTGGTTGGTCGATATTAGAGTCCTCCTGACGTGCGTCTCCCATAGAGGTCATGATTGTCCCTGATTTTGTAGTACTTGGTGGTATTGCATTGCATGGTCTGTTTGTGTCGGGAGGGATGAACACACCTTCCATAGTCTTAGTCTTTATGTCTGTGTGTTTCCCTGCGTCAAGAATCCAGTGCCGTATCAAGAGTCTCGGGCCCTTTAAAGGCAGGGTTTCCACTCTTGCAACACACCTTAGGGGTCTACTAGTTTCTGCCTGAGCAGTCGGCTAGGAGCTTATCTGACCTCCTCTCTCTCCGGAGCAGAGGACTAATATTAAACGCCCTGCTTTCCTGTGCAGAAATAGTAACCCTACTACCATGGATTCTACCTTCTGTGTTCGTACGGTACCTAACCCAGTATGTCGTTATTGTTGAAGTTATCGTGGGGCACCTTGGTCTTGGGTGTTCCTTGCTTACACTCACTTGTGGTGCACCTTGCGTCTTCTTGTTGTGATCGTCATGGTTGCATCTTGACAGTCGTCGGGTGGCGATGTAGAGTCTAGTGTGTCTGTTCCCCCTCCTACACGTGCGCACACACTTTTTAATAAAAAAAAATTGCACCTGTTTTCAGAGTCGTTGTCACAACGAGGAGGTCGTTACAAAAATATATTATAGGATGTATACTTTGTGGTACCACCAAGCCTGGTAACAGGAAGCAAGTTCTATACCATCCCTTAATGGTACCCACTAAACCTTAGAAAATTATTTGCATGGATGTTTTGGGAGGTTTAACAACAAAGAGGATGGGAAATGAATATCTATTTGTGGGAGTTGACATGTTCAACAAAATATGCATTCTCATGCATTATAAAAATACTATCAATGGATAAGAAGCAACAAATAAGTTATTTAAAAAAGTTTGGGTACACCTTGGGATACAAAGGAGCATCATCTCATATAGGGATACAAGATTTCTTAGTGCATTTTGGATTACATTGTTGAAAAAGATGGATAATCAGTTTAACATGTCTACAGAATTCCATCCACAGATATATGGGAAGAGGAAAGTAGTTGGCTCAAACCCCCTTCCCTCCAAAGGGCCACTTGACTTCCCGGTATTGGATCGTTCGAACCATTGAGTCAAAACGACTCCTTGGGTCCCTACGGGCACCCGAAACTAATCTACCCACACACAAAAGTATGTTTTCCAACAAGTGACCATGACTATGATTGTGGAGCTATCCTCTCGTGGTTCATACTTCGGGGATATCCCGACTTATTCCCTTAGATTTTCCCGAAGCGCTCTTATCCGAGTTTCTGAAATTCCACAATGCATATCCTGAGATCCGCCAACCGCACTATGGTTCGGGTTTCATGACTTCTAAAAAATATAGCATGCTCATCCATGAACCTCCGGACTCTCAAACCCCAAATTCCTCAATCCATTTCCACATATTCCTTTTGCAATCAACGACTGGGATCCATTCATGACTTTGGACTTCACGACTTTACTCTTATCACACCTTCCAATGTTCTTAACTACAAAGTGTTGAAACACCCTATAACTATCCTCTGTGTAACTTACCCAGATTTGAGGGTATGGAATCATTATCCTCCCTTGGGAATGAATGTTGTCCACTGAATTCAGTGAAGACTTTGGGGACCTCTCTGCTTGCACAATTTCCAATGTTCTCCCTCCTGAACTTTACTTCCTTGGTTTTCTTTGTTCCTATGAACAATCACTTCGACACTTAGTCAAAATATCGATCTGCGCACACCTTGGAGGGGATCCTCTTCCACAGTCGACTCCTTCGCGGATGACTTTTCACTCCTTGCAAATGTTCTCCAACCAATTCTATCTCTCGTGATTCAAATCACACTATCACTCCTAAGATTTCAAGTCTCAAAACTCTGTCATGCACTCCTTACACATATAAGTTCCACACTAACTCTCATGAGCTTCGAGGCAAAACAGACTCCGTCACACACTCCTTGTGGACACTATGCACTCCTTTCACTCGCTCAATGAAGAGAAACAATCAAAACTTATTCACTCTTCACAGTGACTCATACATTCAACTATGAAAATGAGGTCATGGATACAAGAACAAAAGAAAATAATAGAGGGTTGAAAATAAACAAAAAGCCTATCACTCATTCAGAAAGATGCATAACAACAACCATTTGGAACAATACTCCTTTGTTATATTCATTCAACTGAAATTTTCATACATTCATACAATATTTCTCTGTATGTCCCGACTCTTGGATTACAATGACAATCTATACATTAGATTCAAGAGCCTCCAACAACCTCTACTAGGAAATATTACAAAGATTTGTACAAAGGGACTCTCTTGAGTTATTTCCTCCAACTATCCTACATTATCCTATTGGAATTAAATGCTATCAACTACTTATCATTTATTACAATAAATATTGAGTCAGACAGATAAGAGGGCAAGCTCCAGATTTGTATTGTGATCCACCTCAGAAAACAAAATACATTCCCCATCGATCTTACGTGATGGTTCAACCTCCAATCATTAAAGATGTTCATTACTCAAAAAGTTTTTTCAGATATTAAATTAATATATTGATCTTTGAAATTCAAAAACATTTCAAAATATGCACTAATGAGGCTAGTTGTCTCCCACTTGTGTTTTGCTGGCGATGCTCCTGCATCATACTCTCTTGGATGAAAAATTCATGGACTCCTATCAATGAGATTCTGCACCGATCTTCCATGCTTTTGGATATCCTCTTTTCCAACCCAACTGGCATATTCTATTGGTTGTCCTTTCCACTTCACCAAGTATTCAAAATATATTTTTCTCTTAGTCTTCTAACCAACTCGTTGATCTATGATATTTTCCATCTGTAGATTCTCTGCTATAGGCATTTGCTTCCTCAACTGGATCTCTCCTTGACCTTCTAACTCTCTGGTTTTTTCTTCCATATATGGATACAGGTCTGAAATGTTGAATATGGATATATACCCACATCTTTTGGTACCTCTAATTCATAATAATTCTCATCAAACCTCCTCAGGATTTTACATGACCCTATATTTTTCAGTTTTAGCTTATTGTATGTTCCTCTCGAAAACCTCTCTTTCCTCATATGTGCTAGAACTTGATCTCCAACTTCAAATTTGAGATTCCTCCTGTGTTGATCAGCTCTATCCTTGTATTCACTGATGCTCTTCTTAAACTACTCTTTGATCTAGTTGTGAAGTTCTTAAATATCTATAGAAAAATATTTGGCTCTAGCACTCCTAAAATCGCTCTTCTTTAGATTTCTTAACTTCAATACTCCCTTAAGATTCATTACATACATGATTTGAAATGGAATCTTCCCAATGCTTCTGTTCATTGAGTCATTATATGTAAAAACTTCTTGTTCTAGAATTTGATCCCATTGACTATGTTGTTCAGTGACCAAAATCCTCAACAAATATCCTAATCTTCTATTCACCACTTTGGTCTTTGCATCCATCTGTGGATGATATGAAGAAATAAAAGATATATTTGTCCCCAACTTTTTCCATAACATCCTCCATAAATGACCAACAAACATGGTATCCCTATCTGAAACTATGCTCCTCGGAAATCCATGGATTCTCACAACCTCTTTGAAAAACAAATTTGCAACATGTGTTGCATCACTGGTCTTCTGGCATGGGATAAAGTGTCCCATATTCAAAAAAAATTCCACTACCAAATATATGGAATCACTTCCTCTTTGTTTCCTTGGGAATCCCAACACTAAATCCATGCTTATTGCATCTGAAGGCCTCTCTAGAATATCCAATGGATGATACAACCCAATGTTCTTCTTCTCCCACTTAGCATACTAACAAATCTTACAATTGTTAACAAATATCTTAACTTCTTCTCTCATACCTGGCCAATAATATGAACCATTTAATTGGGGAAATGTTTTGTCATGGTCGAAATGTCCGGCTAGACCTCCGCTATGATTTTCCTTCAACAAATTGTCCCTCGTTGAGCATCTTTCTATGCACAACTAGCATCCTTTGAACAACAACCCATCCTGAATCAGATATTTGCCCCACTGGCTTCTTTCCCCAAGTACAGGATTCACACACACTTCATATGCTTCTCCAAAGTCTGGATCAGTCAGGTACATTTCCTTAAGGTAATCAAACCCCAAGGTCTTGACTTGAAATTCCTGCAGAATCAAAATTCTCCTTCTCAATGCATCAACAACCTTGTTAGCACTTCTATAAATATGTTTAATGACAAAAGTGAAATTTTACATAAACTCTATCCACTTAGCATGTCTCTGGTTTAAATTCTCCTTTCTGGTTATGAATTGCAAAGCTTGTTATTTCTATACAAAACAAACTCCTTCGGTATGCGATAGTGCCTCCATTTCTTCAAGACTTGAATTATGGAATAGAACTCTTTGTCGTATGTGGAGTAATTCATTTTAGCTTTATTCATATTCTCACTGAAATATGCAATATGTTTGTTATCTTGGCTTAATATCGCTCCAATTGCAACTCCACTCGCATCACATCTTACTTGAAATGTCTTTCCAAAATCCGGTAAAACTAGAATCGGTTTCTCTGTTACTTTATCCTTCAATATGTTGAAGCTCTTCTCAATCTCCTCTATCCACTTGAAATACTTATGCCTTTTCTTCACTATATCCATCATTTGAGCACTAATCCCACTAAAAAATTTTATGAACTTCCGATAGAAACTTTCTAATCCATGGAAGCTTCTTACCTCAAAGATATGCTTTGGTGAAGGCCATTCTCTCATCGCTCTCACCTTTTCAGGATCCATATTCAATTCATTTGAGGAAATCACAAAACAAAAATATAGGAGTTTTGACTTCATGAAAGAGGACATTTTCAGATTAATCAACAACTTCTCTTGCTATAACCTCCTCATCACCAATTCCAAATGTCTCAAGTGTTGTTCTTTAGTCTTTCTAAATACCATTATATCATCCAGATATACAATCATGAATTTACCAATGAAATCATTCAACACTTCATTCATCAGCCTCATAAAAGTACTTGGGGAATTCGTTAAGCCAAATGACATAACAAACCATTCATACAACCCCTCATTTGTCTTGAATGTTGTTTTCCACTCATCACATTCCCTCATTCTTATCTGGTGATATCCACTTTTCAAATCTATTTTTGAAAAATATTTATCCCCACTCAGGAAATCCATCAAATCATCCATCCTTGCTAATGGAAATTTATATCTGATGGTGATCTTGTTTATGGCCCTCGAGTCCATACACATTCTCCATCCCCCATACTTATTTGGACTTAATACAATTGGCACTGCACATGGACTCAAGATTTCTCTGACCAATCCTTTATCTAATAGATCTTCAACCTGTCTCTTCACTTGCTCATTCTCTTGAGGTGTCAACCTCTACGCTACTTTATTCAGCAGGATTTCTCCTAGTATCAATTAAATGTGATGATTGACATTTCTGATAGGTGGCAATGAGTTTGGAAATTGATCCACTACAATGTCATCAAAATTCTATAGAAGTTCCTGAACTTCTTTAGGAAAATATTCCATTGAAGTGGTAGTAAGGATAACCCTCGGCTTCCTCACAACAAATTGCATCTCATGTTCCTTTTTTACTTCATTCAAGAGTTCCTTCCCACTCATGAGAAGTTTTCTCATGCTACTTTCATCCTTCACCTTCTTCTCTTCAATTGGAAGCAACATGTGTGTCCTACCATTCTTCTCTAAGGTGTAAGTATTCCTCCTCCCGTAATAAATTAAATTCCTTTCATACTTCCACGTTCTTCCGCAAAAAACATGACATACATCCATCGGAATCACATCACACATAATCACATCTCTATACCCACCTATTTTAAATTCAACCACGCATTGTTGAGTGAATGTTACAGGATGACTGTTGAGTCGCCAAAGTGTCATCTTTTTACCAACATTTTCACTTCACTTTCACTTCACTTTTAACCATATTTCGCTTTCCCACACCCTTACATAAACCATTTTTCATGATTACATGGGTTTTTGACATATTATTTTCCAAAGCATCTATTTTAGTGTTTTTGAGTGAATTTATGATTAAATATTGGAAAATGACATGTTTACACTTATATATGAAAGTGGGATGAGTTTCATGATGTTTACAGGTGTATTTGAAGACTCCAACCAAGTCAAATTTGACCATCAAGTCTCAAATTCGAATTCCCTCTTCAACCCTTTGAAGATTTGATAAATATTTGGAGATCTACTCAAGTATCTTGGATGGAGATTAATCATGAAAGAAAGATTTGTGAGAGGATTTGTAGAGATATCACTTGATAGGTGTGAACACATGGTTGTAACCAAATGAGACATTTGTGGATCTAGGAGAGATTTGTGGATCAAAGTTATCTTAAACTTTTGTATAAATAGGGTGCCTCCTCCATTTCAAAGAGAGGAGGCACTCTTAGACGTGTATCCAACTTGGAATAAGAATCAAGCTTTCTTTTCATGTCGGTTTCCATTCTCTAGTTTAGATTTAGAATGCTTTAGTTCCTATGTTACTTCTTGGGAGAATTGGGCTCACTCCAAATAGATCATGGTAGCATTTCTTTTACTTTGAATAGGTTTATATGCTTTTTTTTATGATCTTGATTGTTGATAGGTTTTGTGAAACATTACAAGAGGACCTCCTGTAAGGGAGCCGGTGTTTTCTTTCCTACAACTAAACTTTAGGTTTATTTATTTTCAATGCATGAGTGTTTATTTGTTGATCTTGATTGTTGATAGGTTTGTGAAACATCATGAGAGGAACTCCTATAAGGGAGCTAGTGTTTTCTTTCCTACAACAGCTAAGCCTTTTTAGTTTATTTATTTTCAATGCATGAGTGTTCATTTTATGATCTTGATTGTTGATAGGTTTTGTGAAACATTGTGAGAAGACCTCACATGTTAGGGAGCTAGTGTTTTCTTTCTACAACAACTAAGCCTTTTAAGTTTATTTATTTTCAATCATTGAGTGTTTGCCAGTGATCTTGATTGTTGATGGGTTATTTGGAACATTCCGAGAAGACCTCCTGAATGGGGAGCTAGTGTTTCCATGCCTACAACAAAAGCAGAAGCCTTTTTAAAATTATTTATTTTCAAATGCATGAGTGTTTACTTGATGATCTTGATTGTTGATGGGTTATTTGAAACATTAGGAAGACCTCTGAATGGGAGCTAGTGTTTTCATGCCTACAACAACTAAGTCTTATTAAGTGGAATGGAAGAGTTAGGTTTTGATTGAATTTTCATTAGAAGTTAGGTGCCTAATCCTGCATATAGTGCATGTGCTTAGTAAGCCTACAAACCTCGGATTAACAAATTAAATAGTTGGTCAATTACTACGTGAGATTAAGCGACAATTTTTAGCTCAACATTTTGGCGCCGTTGCCGTGGAAGCACAATGGATTGAGGTATTGTTTTTCATTTCAATTCATGCAAGTGTGATTATACATGATCCTAACTCCAAGGTGACATAAGAGTAAGGACATGTAGGGTGTGTTTGACAAAAGTGTGATTTTCATTTTCTCTTTTTATTTTTGATTTGGGTGCGGTAAGAACCCCTTTTCACAATATGATTTAACAATGTAGGTTTAGCTTGGAACAACTCACTCGGATCCTAGCAAAGGTTGGGATCTCCTCTTCTCACAAAAAGAAGATCTTGGCGATGACCAAAACCTTAATTACTCCTCAGGAGGCAAGCAATGAGAAACAACATACAGGAACCACAGTACATTTGATGGCCGAACAATCATCTTGGCCCGGAGATCGAGGGAGGATAACAAGGAGTTCGCGACCCGCGATCGAGAAGTGGCAGCCCTCACGAAAGCGATGCTCGAGCGATGGTTTCCAGCGGGAATTTTTAGGTTGATCATTTTAGTTTTTCTTTTTATTTTTGTTGAATTCTGAGTTTCGACACATAATTTTGAACATTTATTTTCGATCGTCATATGCGAAACTCACATTGAACCCCTATTCTTGCGCTCTTTACATTGCGCTTATGGCTATACTGGAAGTTTGATTACACGTAAGTACTCTCTAAATTTAATTAGAGTAAAATAGGTAGGAAGTTATTTTAAGTTTTTGCTTTAGCGCTGAATAAGTATGCTCTCATTCGCGCTTCGTGCGATCTCGAGGATAGGATGTCTCTAATGTTTTCAGGACAACTAATGATCTAAAAAATGCTTCAATTTTTGCATTTGAATCTCCATTTGCTAAATAAACAAATTTCTTTATTTGTTTACATTTTTTCTTTTAAAATTTAAGAATAATACAACGCTACGAATAAAACAAATAAAAATTAAAATTAAAAAAAGAAAAGAAAAAAAAACACCAAATGCTTTAAATTAAATTAAATTAGGATTCTTCTTTTATATATGAGAATATAAAAAAAAAAAAAAAAAAAAAAAAAAAAAATCAACTTTGTCTATAGTAGCCTTTTAATAAAACATTTTAAATATATATAAAAATATAACATTTAAAAAAAAATTAATAATGAGATAAAACAATTAAAAAAAAAAAAAAAGGTCATTCCCTCATGCATTGCATTCAAAAAAAAGTCATTCCCTCATGCATTGCATTCTTCCTATTACAAGCATTGTCCTAGGGAGGTAAGGATCAGCCCTGGTTGTTTACTCTTAGACGAGAAAGATATTTTCACTTTCTTCTATCTGAGGCCAATTCATCTCTGCGCTATCATTTGCCAGCAAATCCCCCGAGAATATCCAAGAGAAGAACCACTACCAGGATCATCACGGATTTTGGTTGGTAGTCGATCTGTTAGTAGTTGGAGGTCTTTGTGTAGGAAGTGGCATTCTCATATTGCTTATTTGTCCAACACTCGTAACGTAATGACAGACTGCACATCAAACATTTGGTGCACCTTGTGGATAGATAGAAGAGTTCTACATCCATTACACACAAGTTGACCCTGCACAGAAGAGGCATTGATTTGGGAAGATAAGGATTCATACGAAGGGGCATGACTAGAAATGCCCGCCCAATCAAGTGGTTGTATTAAGCCTCCTAGCCCGTTAGCCGCCCACCCAATGAATTCATTTCATCCCTATGCCCGATCGCTAAGAAAGCCCATAAGAGCTAGAAGGTCTTTTTCACTCCCCACACGGACACGGTTCCCCAGCCAGGCCTGACAACACCAAGATTATTGTTCTGTAGCGAGTTAATTCTTGGCGGATCCATTGTTCACAGGAGTAGTGTCAGATCTAGTCGAGTAGCCTCCTGAGATCATTTTCAGGTTAAGATATAATCCATCGCCACGTTTGTAAGGAATCCCTTCTCCCTCCTTTTCTTCGCCCTCAAGTATACAGTAATACACACACGACGTATACCAGTTGTATCCTGAGTTAAATTTAATAATTCATGGAGTGAAGACGTGAGAATTTCCTGCTGTTGGGTGGTTACGGGAGCATATCCCAGAGAGAATCATGCATAATCATGCCAAAATCTATAACTTCTGCCATGAATCATGGACCAAATCTCCAATATCCATTTACCTACGAAACTGGATCAGAAAGTGCGATTTTGGATCGATTTTATATTTTTATTGGAGATAGGTGGCGAAACTTAGATTTGCCAGGTTTTGAACAAGACGGAGATGTGTGGGTGCATCATTATTACTAACAGCCATGTCTCGTAAATTCTGGAGAATCTATCCGGCCAGTTGTTCCCGCGCACGACCTTCCCTCCATGTCTTACGGTTACTGAACTGCGGCCTGCCTCGTCGGTAACTGTCTTTGTACCGCTGTTGATGTCGGCCAGTCCACGCCATGAGGTTGCCCATGCTGACTCAGCCTTCAATCAACTCCCCCACCCCTCCTCTGTCACTGCATGCTCTGCACAAACCCACTGCACATGTTTGGCTGATGATTAAGGATACCGCCTTTTCTTTTACCCCTCCTATCCCTCACACGATTGAATTTACAAAGGTTAAGAAAGAAGAATTGTATGAAATTGACATTCCCTTGAATTTACTGCATCTGTGGGCACTCGAGTTCATGGCCTAGCATGTTGGTTTGATGTTTTGGAAGCATTGTCCAATGATGTCTGACTACTGCACACTGGTATCAACTTCRTGGAATMTTTTCTCAACCTATTTATGAGATGGTTGGGTAGGTTATTACAGGTCGGTTCCATATGGTTGCTCATAATGCACCAATATTTTGGCATTAGCTCAATTTCCAATCTCCTATAACGTAAATCTTCAATAAAGAAATTGTAAATTGCAAATTCATAGTAAATGGATTGTCTTGGAATCCGGAGATTTATCTAATATAATAACAGTACGCAAACGGATAGAGAGGATGGACGACGACGAAGCTCGCATGCTTAAAAAGGTTATGGCCCAATCTCTGTAATCCATTCAATCACGATACCTGCATATTGGAATTCGCTGTTAGAAAACTGTGACTTGTGTAATGGTATCAAAAATTTAGCGTAGGGTGAAAATTGCAAAAGAAACATTGTTTCTGACCTATTTGGATATTGAAATTCAACTTTTAAGAGTGTTTGATGATGACAATTGTACTCTACTAGATTAATTTTGTTTTTTTTTTTAAAATAAAAATAATTTCATATTAATGTAATATTCTTAGTCAATTACTAATATTTAGGCGGAAAAGCGTAAAAAAAAAAAAAAAAAAAATTAGAAAAAGAAAAAAATACATAAAAAATTTAAAACTGCCAAATTGCAAATGGACCTTTTTAAATCCCTGAAAACAATACGCTTAACATTAACTCATTTTTTAAAGTCGCTTTATGCAACAATCAACAATGAAAATCGTGTGCGCGCAACGACCACAGGTATCAGAACATATTCTTTTATCTCTTTAATTTGTCGCATTCCTACTTGAACTCGTATTTTATGTTTTATGATGATCTCACGAGTTTTCTTGCAGGTTAGTACTAAGTTTGATTGCAGGAA
>SNQJ01S0012138.1:299201-332583 GCA_010110895.2 Picea sitchensis
TGCCTACAACAACTAAGTCTTATTAAGTGGAATGGAAGAGTTAGGTTTTGATTGAATTTTCATTAGAAGTTAGGTGCCTAATCCTGCATATATAGTGCATGTGCTTCGTAAGCCTACGAACCTCGGATTGACAAATTAAATGGGTGGGCAATTACTACGACGGAATTAAACGACAATATTTTCGCTCAACAATGACCTTTCTGCAACCATGAGACCTTATACGACATCATATGTGAAGTCATCTCTAGCTCTAGCTTCTCCACCATCTTCATGGATACTAAGTTTCCAGTGCCCCTATTGTCAATTATTTCCCTGCAAACTATGTCCGTCATTTTGCAAGGTGTTCTGAAAAAATTATTCCTCTATGTTTCCTTTTCAGTATCATTCTCTTTCTTCAAAATAAAATTCTTGATCATCAAGGATCTTCCATCCTCTACACCTTATACCTCAACATCTCTCTTCTATGATTTTAAAATATGAGCTTCGCCTCCTTTCTTCCTCTTGGGATAATCCCAAGACATGTGCCTTATTTTTCCACAGGCATAACATCCTACTTATCCTCCTCTTCCTCTTCCTCTTCCTCAGAGAAAAGAGTTTCTACCACCACTTTTCCTTCCCCAGGAACTTCCTCCTCTCTCAGAGTGACTATATGGTTTCTTTGCCTCATCCTTGGGCTTCTATACTTTCTCCTAGGAAACTCCTTTTCCTCTTTTCAAACTTCGACCTCTTTTTTGTTGACTCTGCTTCCTGGCCAACATCTCTTCTTCTTTCAGTGCAATTTGATACGCATCCTCTATTATTCTGACTATCACCATGCTGATTTCTTTCTGAATATCATACCTCATGCCATTTATATACCTAGAAACTTTTTCTATGTCTCTCTCTCTCTGTGTCCATCTCTAATGTTTAATTTGTAGAATTCCTCTGTGTATTCCTTCACAGTCAATCATCTATGTCTCAGGTTCTGCATCCTCCTGAACAGATTTATTTGGTAATCCTTGGGAATGAGTTTCAACTTCAAATTAGCTACCATTCGATCCCAACTTTTAATCTTTTGTTTTCCTTTACTCCTCTTGTCGGCTAATAGTTCACCCCACCATAATGATGTATGTCCTTTCAACCTATTGACGACATGTCTTACCTTTTTCTCCTCTTCGAAATCCTCATAGTCAAAATACTTGTCCATTTCTCATATCCAATCAATCAATTCTTCTGTTTCTAAATTTACTTCAAACATAGGCATGTCAATCTTCACTATGGACCCCAATTTGACAACTGCTTTCAACAAGCATTCTTCTGTAGCATCCTTAGCTACAACTTCCTCAACTTCTACTTCTTCAATTTCTTCCTCACTGATGTATCCAACATTAGGTGCTTTGCTTTGTGTTGTATCCATGGCATCCAACCTCACACACAGTTATCTCATCACCCTTTCCATAACCATGTTTGCTATGGGTGGATCAACACATATTCTAGGAGGCATTGTGATGACGCTTCTGGTACCTCTTTCCAATATCAATTTACTTCTCTCCCTACATAATTCAATTATGTACTCTCTCTGATACCACTATTGGCACAAACCCCCATCCCTCCAAAGGGTTGCTTGACCTCTCGGTCTTGGATTTTTCAAACAATTGAGTTAGAGCAACTCCTTGGGTCCCTACGGGCACCCAAAACCATTCTACCCACACACACGGGTCCTTTTTCCTGCAAGTGACCAGGGCTATGACCCTACACCTATCCTCTCATGGTTCAGACTCTGGGGATATCTCGACTTCTTTCCTCATATTTTCCCGAAGAACTCTTCTCCAATTTTTCAAAATTCTTCCACCCGTCTCCTCAGATCCGCCAACCCCACTCTGGTTTGGGTTTCACGATTTTGTGAAACTCTAGCATGCTCATCCATGAACCTCCAGACTCCTGAGCCCCAAAATACTTAATTTGTTTCCATGTATTCCTTTCACGATCGACGATAGCGATCCGTTCACGACTTCAAACTTTGTGAATTTACTCCCGTCACACCCTCCAATGTTTTGAACTCTGAAGTGTTGAAACACTTTATAAATATCCTCCGCATACCTTACCTAGATATGAAGGTTTGGAATCGCTAGCCTCCCCTGGGAACAAATGTTGTCCACTGATTTTAGTGAAGACTCCGAGGACCTCTCTCCTTGCAGAATTTCCACCTTTACCCCTCTTGAACTTTACTTCCTCAGTTTTCTTTGTTCCTCTAACAATCTCTTCAACACTTAGTCAAAATCTTGATCTGTGCATACCTTGCAATAGATCCTCTTACACAGTCAAATCCTCCGGAAATGACTTTGCACTCCTTGCAATTGTTCTCCAAACGATTCTATCTCTCATAAATGAAATCACGCTATCCCTCCTAATCTTTTGACTCTGAAAAATATGTGACGCACTCATTGACGATGTCAGTGAAATCCTTGCACATATAAGTTCCACAATAACTCTCATGAGCTTCGAGTCAAAACAGACTCAGTCATGCAATCCTTATGGATGTTATGCACTCCTTCCACTCACTTAATGAAGAGAAACAATGGAAACTTAATCACTCTTCACAGTGAATCATACATTCAATAATGCAAATGTGGTCATGGATACAAGAACAAAAGAAAATAATAGAGGGTTGAAAATAAACTGAAAGCCTATCACTCATTCGGATAGACGCATAAAAACAAACATTTGGAACAATATTCCTCTGGTATATTCATTCAACTAAAACTTGCATACATTCATACAATATTTATTTGTATCTCCCGAGTCTTGGCTTACAATGAAAATATTTACATTAGATTTAGCATCCTCCAACAACATCTACTAGGAAATATTACAAATATTTATACAAAGAGACTCTCTCAAGTTCTTCCCTCCAACTATTCTATGTTATGCTATCAAAATTAAATCCTATCAACTACATATCATTTATTACAACAAATATTGAGTCAGACAGATAAGAGCGCAAGATCCTGATCTATACTGCAATCCACCTCGTAAAAAAAATACATTCTCCATCAATCTTATGCGATGGTTGAGCCTCCGATCATTAAAGATGTTCATTACTCAAAAAACTTTGTTAGATATTACATTAATACATTGATCTTTGAAATTAAAAAACATTTCAAAATACGCGTTAATGCACCCAACTGTCTCCCGCTTGTGATTTTTTGGTGATGCTCCTGCATTAGTTGTCAACACAACTTTGGTGCCAATTTCGACAGGTTACAATCATAAACATCTGAGCATCCTGGATGACAATATGATCTATATACAACACTTTTATAATAGATAAGTCCACACTTCTATTGGAAAGTCACATTTTGAAACTTGCTTTGGATATTTTCCACCTTCACCCTTAGATGATATATATGGATAACAATAAGGATCAAGGGAGGACCTCACTATTATAACCCTAAATTTCTCTACATATGCATACCTAAAATTTGTCCCTCTTACTTGCATTTTTTTGCCAAGCCATAATTGAGTTTCTTTTCTTAGAAACTCATTTTTTGAAGATGTACACACCCTGGAACAATAATTCCTTCGTACATATGCTTGTTTCACCAGTACACCCCAAGTACATACACATGCTTCACCACTATATCCCATGTATACTTGCAAAATTTCCAAAAATTAAAAAGTTGTAAGGAATTCGTTGAGATTATGGTCTATTGGGTAGTTTCCAAACTAATCCACCGCCTACATCCTGTGACCCAATTGAATGAACATAATTTTGTCATATAGAAGGAGTTGTTGGGGTATCATTCCACATCTATAAGAAGAACAATGAAACTTTTCCCATTTCACATCCCCTCCTCGCCCCAAGAATTTGCAGGCTTGTTGTGAGAATTTCCTCAGAATTCCTCATTTTCCCTTTTTCCTCCATCAGAACCCATTTCATTTCCTAAGAGGAAGGCTGAGAGGAGAGAGATACATGGAGGTGCACTTGGATATTGGTGAAGAGGAGCTCAAACTAGGTTCATAGAGCAGTAGCCGACTTTGGTTGTAAGTAATCATTGTATTATCAATAAAAGAAGTACTTTTCCTCTCCCAAAACATGATGTGTCGAATGTTTTCATTTGATTTATGTTTTTATTATAAATCTAACCCTTATTGATATATGAAATGCATGTTTGTATCTTTCTGTTTGTATTTTTTTTAATGCAGTTCAGCCTTGGCAGGAGGTTTGCAGTGAACAAAGCTATCATGCGAGAGAGGATCGTCACTGGACGCAAAGTAGAGGTACAATTACGTGATCCTTCTAAATTTTCTTTTTGTGTATGAGTCTGGAATATGTTTGGGGTAGTTAGAGAAGTATGAGACTTTTAAAAAGTTATTGATCTTCCTATATTTTAAACCCTAGTGTAGCCATAGGGGGGTTTTCCCGCTACCAAAACCAGCGACCATACTGGGGATACCTATAGGGTTTTAGGGGATTTTTTTGGTTTTTGATTGGTTTTATACCTTTTGAGTTTCTTTTGACTCTGTTGAGTATTTTAAGGGATTTTGGTCAACTATTGGTGCCATACCATTTCTCCTTTCCATGCCAGTCTATTTATTTTATTTATTTTTCAATAAGTACAGAGGTGTGTGTGGTCTGATGTGATTTGACACACGTACATACGTACCCTTCTTTATAGAAAACCCACATACATACGCATGCTTATTAAGCATCAATAGTGTGCCTAGTTCAAGGGAATGTTTTAAAGAAGAGGCAGTCAACCTCTTCCCTGATTGAGTTTTTTACTTCTCAGTGTCTCTTTACAGAGTTCAATGCCTCTGTTTATACAGTCAAAGCCTGGGCTAGATGTCAATTTGCTTGTCTTTTTGAAGATTTCTTATATTTACTTCGGAAAGGGTTTTGGGTGAGTCATTGAGTTGTTGATCATCCTATTTGGTGTATTTAGTGACTCCTTGTGATCTGTAGTGGGCCTGAGGTCAGTTTCAGTCTTGTATTGTTTTCTCTTTTTCCCTTTCGTTTCCTTTAAAGAAAATAAGAAAACGATTTATTTCGAGTTTTTTTTGTTTGAAGCATTTTCAAAGAAAAAAATATTTCCCTTTCTTAGTTTGGTAAAGTAGTTGGAATTAATTATCTTACCTATTAGGAAAAAGAGTTTGTTTTTTAAGTTCTTTATTGATTTCTTATAGCATTAATTAGCTCATAATCGAGCGGAATTTCGTTTTAGGTCTTCCTTGTAAAGATCTTGAAAAAAAAATAGTTATGAAAAAGTTGGTTTAAAGAGTTAGTTGCAAATCCTTATTGTTAACTAGAAGTAATTTTTCTTTCAGTTTTGTTTATTCCTCCTCTTTTCTTCTCTCATACACATCATTAGTTTCACTTCCATATCCTTAAAGTTAAAACAAGCCATTTAAAATGAACGCTAATTTAAAATTAATTAGACTTTTATGTTTGTAGGGTCAATCAACTAGTTTAGGGTAGAGCCTTGAATTAGTTTGGAGAGGAAACTCTTCAAGTCTTATAAAAAAAAATAGGAGTCAGAGCTAGTGATGCAGGCGCATCTCTCACGACAAGCGAGACAACGCAGAATGCAAGTGGACGACTGGACAAGCCAACACGAATTTTGAAATCCCCTTGGGAATTGATGCGCGATCTTAAATGAGCCATTAAGATGAGGCGCACTTGTATGTTGTAATCATAAGTTGAGCGCCCCGCTCTCGTCTGAAGTAGATAGAGGAATTTATGTTGATATGAAATAGGTAGATAGAATTTAATATTAGATTAGAAAGTTTTAGAAAGAAAGAGGGAAACTGGATATAGACACCCTCATTGTGCATTTGGTATTATTATTGAAGCAGGAAGAGCATAGAAGAGAAGCAGAGAGCTATGGAAGAACACCCATGTACAAAGTTTGAATTAATAAAAGAGGTTGATTGAAATCCATGTTTTTGTGTTTGTTCTCTATGTATGTATGCTGAATGTTATGCTCATGAGTATTTACTTCCTGTTATGGATTTGTTTTACATGTTATGTATGAATGATTTCTTGTTGAGTGTTTGAAATTTGAGAAAGGAAGTAGGAGAAATGAGTTTCAATTGTTTCTCTATCTGAGCAAGGATTCCTGTAAGGAGTGTAGTTGAATTCGTCCGCAAGGAGTGCGTTGACAGAAGGCTCAGATAGTTTAACTCTTGTTCTCGTTCACCCAAAAGTGCATTTGGGCACAGGAGCCGTGCAAGGAGTGTGCAGATCGAGTGAGGTCTCAGGGTTGCGAACCTGAGAAAAATACCGAAAGATTATTGCTGAAGGTGTGCGCAGAGTCAAAGGTTCCCATATATTTGAAAGTATCTGAAGGTTTCCACAAGGAGTGCATGCAAGGATCCTCTTTGAAGATCTAAGTAGTGAGAATATCTGGAGGAATAAGGCCTTTGAATACATTGAGGGACATTAGAAGTTTGTAGTGCAAGCGGATAAGTCCAGGGAGGAGTTCTTGGTTTTCTCCTTCGTAGGAAATCATCGAAGGGAAGAAATTGATGGTCAGGAATTTGTTGGGAGGATTTGTGAAACCCCGCCAGCCATCAGATCTTCTAGAGAAGCGAGGAGGTTACAGTTGCATCCAGAGTTCAAGTTGAGGAGATTGTGGACCGTCGGATATGCACATAGATACCCGTCAGTCATTGGATTGACCGGGAGTTGCACAAAGGTTAAGCTTCATGGATGTGAGGAGGAAAGTTCCAATGAGAGGCATGGTCCTCGGGATTTTGGCATTCGCAAAATTAGGAATCGCGAGGGAGAGTGATCGGGAAATTTTCATAGTGGAAGTCTCAGACTCAATCTGTACTGTCCATCCACTGGGGACACGTGTCAGGAATCCGAAGGAAGTCAGGATTCAATGTTTCACGAGTCCTGAAGACAAAGTAATGAAATCATTTGAAATCGCGAGTCGCAAAATAGTGAGGGACAACGAGGACCGTCCATTCTTGAGGACGCGTGGCCGAGATCGAAGCCGTCAGGAAATAACCTGAAAGGAAAAGTCAATTTTCGGGGAATCGACATTCGTGAGATCGGGGAAAATGGAAGGAAAAGTACTTCGGCATTAGAAGTCACGAAACCCCGAGGGAGACCTGGAGTCGTTGATCCTAATAAACGATCACGACCGTTGATTTTGTTTACGGTGGAAAGGATTTCAGGGATGTCGCATCGGGTATCGGGGTCCGGGGAATAAGGACTCGCATACACCTCGACATCAGAAACCCCGAAATATTGATAAGGTATATGACTGCGGTCATATGAGGAGAGGTCACGCTGACTAAAGGCTTAGCCCAGAAGGCTAAGGAAACAGGGGAGCGTATCGGTGTATCGGGGATCGGGGGTAAGAAAAGCGAGTTTTTTTGGACATCGCAAGTGCCGAAATCCCGATAGGGGGAACCCTGATAGCAAAGAAAAAGGTTAGCAATGACTTACCTCGGATTTCGGAGAATCGCGAGAAACAAACGTGTGACCACAGGACTCGCGAAATCGCGAAGTCCGATTTCCCGATAGAAGAAAGGGGGATCCCGTGAGAGAGTTGTTGTGGGTGAAAAAATTTCCCGATAGGGAAATAGAATAACCTTTCAGTTCTTCGAGCCGAGGAAAGAGGAAATATCCTGTGAGCAGATGTGCCTTGAAGGGTGCGCCTGCGTCAAGTGGTATCAGAGCCTAGAAAATCGTCTTTGCTTTCTGTAGCGAGAAAAAGGAGAATTCACCATGCCGCCAAGGAGAATGGATAGACAATCACCTGATCTAGAGGAGGAAAGGGAAATGTCCAGAGGAAGGGGTAGGCAAGTGCAGAATCCAAAAGTAGAAAGAGATCTGCATAACTTACACGCTAGAGTTGTGGACATGCAGATAAGACAAAGGTGCAAATATGATGTAGGATATATCAGTGAGTCCGAAAATGAAGATGATGCTAGACATGGAGAAGAAGAAATCCCAGAAGAATATGCAGCAAATGAGCACTTACTTAAAGCTATTGCAAGAATGGGTGAAAAGGTGAAGATGGACATTCCAGTTTATGAGGGAAATCTGGATGTAGAAGAGCTTCTAGACTGGATTAGAGTTTTGGACACCTATTTTTACTATGAAGATATCGAAGAAGACAAGAAGGTCAAGCATGCCATTACGAGATTAAAAGGACATGCAACCTTGTGGTGGGATGAACTACAAGTGGATAGGCGTTTCCAAGGCAAGCAAAAAATTAAGAGCTGGAACAGGATGATTGCAAAGATGAAGGAAAAATTCATTCCCAGGGACTATAAAATTTCTCTGTTGAGGAGGATGCAGAACTTGAGAATGAAGCTGATGACAGTAAAGGAATATACTAAGAAATTTTATAGGTTGAATATCAGGGTAGGTCATCGTGAAAGCAATGAATAAAAAGTGGCCAAGTATATGAATGGCCTGAGATATGAGATTCAAAATGAAATGAGTATGGTGACCATCCGAACGGTAGAAGATGCTTATCAAATGGCTCTGAAAGCTGAAGAGAAGCTGAGCCAAAAGAAGAGTCAAAGGGGCCGAGGCAGAAGTCATCCCAGAGGCAAATCGATTGCCCAAGAAAAATATCAGAAGCCCAAGGAAGACTGGAAGAAACCTCAGACTCGAGTCGAGAGAGGTGGAATTTCATAGAGAGGGAAATACGCTGAGCAAAGATGGCAGCATACAGTGAAGAGAGGAGGATATGCTGGTAATAACACTTTTTCTCGTACTAGAGGTTGGGGAAGAGGAAGAGGTGGAGTAATCACATGCTTCACATGTAGAAAGAATGGGCACAAGTCATTCGAGTGTCCAGATAAAAAGAAAGAAATTGGAGAGACTCACATCGCCGAGGCACAGAGGCGAGATGTTGAAGCAGAAGACGTTGAAGGCGGAAGATCGTTGATGATACGAAAAGTCCTTTTAACACCAGAGAAAGAGGTGGAAAGTTTAGTCCAAAGGACCGGACTTTTTAGGATTGCTTGCAAGACCAAGGGTTGGGCATGCAAATTCATTGTGGATAGTGGTAGCACGGACAATATCGTTTCAACCGAGATGGTATAAAAGATGGAGTTGGAGACGACTGATCATCCAAGTCCATATAAATTTTTGTGGCTACAAAAAGGACATCAGGTAAATGTCACCAAATAGTGCTTAGTTGAATTTAAGATAGGAGGATATAATGATAAGGTATTATGTGATGTTATTCCTATGGATGTTTGTCATCTATTACTGGGTAGACCGTGGCAATATGACAAAAATGCGATTCATGATGGGAGAATGAACACATACACCTTAGATAAGAATGGGAGGACACACATGCTGCTTCCAATCAAGGATAAGGAGGTGAAACCGGAAGTAAGAAACACAATACTTTTCATGAGTGGGAAGGAACTTCTTACATAGGTTAAGAAGAAGGAGGATCCACAGTTCATTGTGGTCAGGAAACCGAGGATTGTTCTGACTAGCACAAGAGTGGATGATTTTCCAGGAGAAGTTCAGGAACTGTTGGAAGAGTTCGCTGACATTGTAGTGGACGAATTACCTCGTTCGTTGCCACTAATCAGAAGTGTGAGCCATCACATTGATCTCATACTAGGAGCCAGTTTTCCAAACAAATCCGCGCACAAATTGACGCCGCGGGAGAATGAATAGGTCAAAAGACAAGTCCAGGAGTTGTTGGAAAAGGGTTTGGTCAGGGAAAGCTTGAGTCCATGTGTTGTTCCGACAGTACTCAGTCCGAAGAAAGACGAAGGCTAGAGTATGTGCATTGATTCATGGGCGATTAATAATATAAACATCAAGTATAGATTCCCATTGCCAAGAGTGGATGATTTGATGGATTTCTTAAGTGGATCAAATTTGTTTTCAAAGTTTGATTTGAAAAGCGGTTATCATCAGATTCGCATGAGAGAAGGTGATGAATGGAAGACAACATTCAAAACCAACGAAGGGTTGTATGAATGGCTTGTTATGCTGTTTGTCTTAAAAAATGCACCAAGTACCTTCATGAGGTTGATGAATGAAATCCTGAAGGATTTCATCGGAAAATTTGTTATCGTATATCTGGATGATATATTGATTTTCAGTAAAATGGAAGCTGAACATCTGAAGCATTTGGCCATTGTGATGAAGAGATTACAGCAAGAGAAGTTGCTGATAAACATGAAGAAATCCTCATTGATGAAGACAAAGCTCATTTACTTTGGATTTGTTATTTCTACAAATGAGTTGAGGATGGATCCAAATAAAGTGGAGGTAATAAAAAATTGGGCATCACCGAAGAATATCTTTGAGGTGAGAAGTTTTCATGGATTGGATAGTTTCTCCCAAAAATTCATCAAGAATTTTAGTGGAATCAACGCAACGATGATGGATACAGTGAAGAAAAGACACAAATCTTTTCACTGGACTGAAGAAGATGAAATGAGTTTCAATTTGTTGAAGAGGAAGATCACGGAACAACCTGTTCTGTTGTTACCGGATTTGAATACCAATTGTTACCAGAGTCAAGATGACATGCCAATTGCATATTTCAGCAAGAAGTTGAATGAAACGAAAGTGAAGTACTCCACATATGACAAGGAATTTTATGCCATCATTCAGGCCTTGAAAAAGTGGAGGCACTATTTGATTCTGAAGGAATTTGTTTTGTATAGTGATAGCCATGCATTACAGTTTGTGAATCAACAGGAGAAGTTGAAATAGAGGCATGTTAAGTGGGTTGAATACATGCAGAATTTCACTTTTGTGATAAAACATATTTCTGGTACTGCTAACAAAGTTGTTGATGCTTTGAGAAGGAAGTGTTTGTTGTTGCAGGAATTCAAAGTCAAAACATTGGGTTTTGATGATCTCAGAGACATGTACGTAGATGATCCAGGCTTCAAGGAAGCGTATGAAGAAATTGAGAATCCAGTTCTCAGATATAGAAGCCAGTGGGACGAATACATGATCCAGGAAGGATTGTTGTTTAAAGGCAATCAGCTGTGTATTACAAATTGTTCCATGAGGGAGAATCTGTTGAAGGAGAAACACAGCGGAGGATTGGCAGGACACTTCGGTCATGACAAAAAATTCCCAAAGCTGAGTGAATCATACTTTTGGCCAGGGATGCGATCAGAGGTCAATATATTTGTGGACAAATGTAGGATTTGCCAGCATTCGAAGGGGAGGAAGTAGAATGCAGGTTTTTATCAACCATTACACATACCTGAGAAGCCATGGGATGCGATTAGCATGGATTTTGTATTGGGGTTTCCAAGAACAAAAAGAGGTTGTGATTCAATGTTTGTGGTGGTGGATAGATTTTCCAAGATGGCACATTTTATCCCATGTCAGAAAACCAGTGACGCAACTCACATCGCGAACCTGTTTTTCAAAGAAGTCATTCGACTTCACGGCTTACGAAGGAGCATAGTTTCAGACAGAGATACAAAGTTCATAGGGAATTTCTGGAGAACCTTATGGAAGAAGCTGGGAACTAACTTGTTGCTTAGTTTAGTGTATCATCCATAGATGGATGGACAAACAAAAGTAATAAACAAAAGTCTAGGAGATTTGCTGAGAATCTTGGTGACAGAGCACCACAACAGTTGGGATAATATATTGCCACAAGCAGAGTTTGCGTATAATGACTCAGTGAACAGGAGTACAGGGCGAAGTCCATTTAAGATTGTTTATGGAATGCAGCCGAGGGGAATTTCTGAATTGAGGGATTCAAAACAAACTGCGACTAGGAGCGCTAGTGCAAAAGAATTCGTTGAGGCCATGAAAGAACTTCACAGCCAGGTGAAGGAGCGATTGCTGAAATCAAGCCAAGAATATAAACGCAGAGCCGATTAGCATAGAAGACAACTTCAATATGAGGTTGGTGATTTAATTCTGGTACATTTGAGAAAGGAAAGGTTCCTGAGAGGAACATACAATAAATTGAAGATGAAGAAAATCGGACCATGCAAGGTCTTGAAGAAAATGGGAGAAAATGATTATGAGATTGAATTAACTGATGGGATCGGAATTTCTCCGATATTCAATATCTCAGATTTATACCCATACAGAGCTGGGGAAATAGAGACTGGAAGTGATGAACAATCAGAGGTTCAATGGAAAAAGCAGATGCCAGTTGCAAATAAGCCACAGATGGAGCGGATACTGGATAAAAGAATTCGTAAGAAGACCAGAAGGAAAGAATATTTTGAATATTTGGTCAAGTGGAAAGGCCATCCAGTTGAAGATGTTAGCTGGGAGACTGAAGTGCAGATATAGAAGCATGGACATACTATGCAGGAGCTCATGGACAGGATCCCATGAAAATTTTTCAAGCGAGGGATCATGATGCAGGAGCATCTCTCACGACAAGTGAGCCAGCGCGGAAAGTGGACAGCTAGACAAGCCAACACGAATTTTGAAATCCCCTTGGGAATTGATGTGTGATCTTAAATGAGCCATTAAGATGAGGCACACTTGTATATTGTAATCATACTTTGAGCACCCCGCTCTCGTCTGAAGTAGATCGAGGCATTTATGTTGAGATGAAATAGGTAGATAGAATTTAATATTAGATTAGATAGTTTTAGAAAAAATGAGGGAAATAGGATATAAACACCCTCATTGTGCATTTGGTATTATTATTGAAGCAGGAAGAACATAGAAGAGAAGAAAAGAGCTGTGGAAGAACACCCATGTACATATTTTGAATTAATAGAAGAGGTTGATTCAAATCCATGGTTTTGTTTTTGTTCTTTGTGTATGTATGATGAATGATATGCTCATGAGTATTTACTTCCTGTTATGCATTTGTTTTACATGTTATGTATGAATGATTTCTTGTTGAGTGTTTCAAATCTGAGAAAGGAAGTAGGAGAAATGAGTTTCAATTGTTTCTCTATCTGAGCAAGGATTCCTGCAAGGAGTGCAGTTGAATTCGTCTGCAAGGAGTGCATTGAAAAAAGTCTCAGATAGTTTAACTCTTGTTCTCGTTCACCCAAAAGTGAATTTGGGCACAGGAGCCGTGCAAGGAGTGTGCAGGCCGAGTGAGGTCTCAAGGTTGTGAACCTCAGCAAAATAACGAAAGACTGCTACTGCAAGTGTGTGTAGAGTCGAAGGTTCTCAGATATTTGAAAGTATCTGAAGGTTGCCGCAAGGAGTGCGTGCAAGGATCCTCTTTGAAGCTCGAAGTTGTGAGAAGCTTTGGAGGAATAAGGCCTTTGAATACATTGAGGGACATTAGAAGTTTGTAGTGCAAGAAGATAAGTCCAGGGAGGAGTTCTTGGTTTTTTCCTTCGTAGGAAATCATCGAAGGGAAGAAATCGACGGTCAGGAATCTGTGGGGAGGATTTGGGAAACCCCGCCAACCATCAGATTTGCCAGAGAAGTGAGGAGGTTACAGTTGCATCCGAAGTTCAAGCTTAGGAGATTATGGACCACCGGATCTGCACATAGATACCCGTCAGTCGTTGGATTGACCTGGAGTTGTACGAAGGTTAAGCTTCGTGGAAGTGAGGAGGAAAGTTTCGACGAGAGGCGTGGTCCTCAGGATTTCGGCGTTCGCGAAATCGGGAATCGTGAGGGTGAGTGATCGGGAAATTTAGATAGTGGAGGTCCCGGACTCAATCTGAACCATCCATCCACTGGTGACGCATGTCAGGAATATGAAGGAAGTCGGGATTCGGTGTTTCGCGAGTCCTGGAGACAAAGTAACTGGAGAATTTGAAATCATGAATCATGAAATAGCGAGGGACAGTGAGGACCGTCCATTCTTGAGGACGCGTGGTCGAGATCGAAGCCCTCGGGAAATTCCTCGAAAGGAAAAGTCAATTGTCATGGAATCGAAATTCATGAGATCGGGGAAAACGGAAGGAAAAGTACTTCGGAATTAGAAGTCGCGAAACCCCGAGGGAGACCTAGATCCATTGATCCTAATAAATGATCACGACCGTTGATTTTGTTTACGGTGGAAAGGCTTTCAGGGACGTCGTATCGGGAATCGGGGGTCCGGGGACTAAGGACTCACATACACCTCGACATCAGAAACCCTGAAATCCTGATAAGGTATATGACTGCGGTCATATGAGGAGAGGTCGCGCTGACTAAAGGCTTAGCCCGGAAGGCTAAGGCAGTAGGGGAGTGTATCGGTGTATCGGGGATCAGGGGTTGGAGAAGCGAGGTTTTTTGGACATCGCAAGTGCCGAAATCCTGATAAGGAGAACCTCGATAGAAAAGAAAAAGGTCAGTGTTGACTTACCTCAGATTTCGGAGAATCGCAAGAAACAAACGCGTGACCACATGACTCGCGAAATCACGAAGTCCGATTTCCCGATAGAAGAAAGGGGGATCTCGTGAGAGAGTTTCTGTGGGTGAAAAAAATTCCCGATAGCGAAATTGAAGAACCTTTCAGTTATTTGGGCCAAGGAAAGAGGAAAGATCCTGTGAGAGGACGTGCCCTGAAGGGTGCGCCTGCATCATCTAGGAAGTGTAAAAGTCCAGTGACGTGAAATTTATCAGGAACCCCCCACTAACACAGGGGCTAAACACGAGGTCATGTGAGGAAAGGTAATGAAGATAACCCCTCCAAAGTCAGACCAAGCATAGTAGGGAATGCGTATTGAGGATCTATCGTGGGATACTGTCATTTGCAATTACCTACGGAACTTCATGGACCTAGAATCCGTTCGATATCCTTAGTTGTCTTCAAGACCACTTACTTTCGATACCCTCGATAAGTTTCAAAATTTTTATCCTGCTCATTGCGGTCAACCAAAATTTTGACTGTACCCGCTTGGTGACTGTTTATGAGATGGAAACTTAGCTTCTTTTATTCTAGAGACTTACATAGGTGACTGCGGTGGTATACCATGGTACCTAGGGAATATTTTCGACCACTCTTTGTAGATTATAACCGGAGGGTGCTTCCATGTTCGAGTTTCACTTGCACCGATACGTTTCTCTAGTGTTGGTTGGCGTAACTGTTCTTCCAACTAGATAGTGGTTTTCTTGGTTTATCTTGTAGGAAATTTTCTAGTGTGTTCTTGGTTTTAAACGTTAGTTAAAGTCTTACTGTGTCATTGATCCCTTCACAAATTGGAAGATAAAGAACTATGTTGGTTGCAAAGGATTTAGGGCCTACCTTCGGTTACAATGTAGGTAGAAATACCCACCCAACCCTTAACGTCCAATTATGGGAATCAGTCAATGATGTCCCAACAAATGCAATTTTTGCACACTGGTCAAGGCCCTGGTATTTACTAGAACCCTGGCCAACAACCCAACTTTTCCTGGAAACCTGGTGCCAGTCTAATTCCAAGACCCCTTTTTCTTTTACATAGTACCCAACTCAAAATACCATTTCTAAAAATGTTACATTTGCCATACTTGGCAAGGTTTCTTAACGACCCAATTTGTCATGATATGCATTGACCCCCAATGCTGACTAAGTTTCCCTTAGATATTCCAAAATTCAAAGGCAAGCTTGGTGAAGACCCAGGTGATCATGTGACAAATTTCCACCTATGGTGCTCATCAAACTCGCTGCGAGACGACTCTGTGCAGTTGCGCCTATTTCAACAAACTATTATCGGGGGTGTCGCAAAATGTTACATCGAGATCAACCACTCAAGATACTCTTACTTTAGCTATTTGGCGATGATTTTCCTGAGCAATTTCCAACTACCTGTGAGATATAATGCCAACACTGAATTTCTCGCCAACTTTGAGTAGACTAAGTTTGATCATATCTCTGATCACATCTAAGAATGGTGGTGCCAGGAGAGCTTGATTAAGGTACATGTCCCTCCAACTTTCCTGTTGGAGTGGTTCCTCAAGTCATTGGTACCTCAGTTATCTAAGGAAATTGCAACTTCGAGAGGGTTTTCATATGAGGAGGTGATAATGAGAGCAAAACAACTTGAACTAATATACTCTCAGTCTGGCTTACTATATGAGATTTTTCTAGAGGCACCACGTTCCATCCTTAACAAGACTAGACAAAATTATGGACCACATGCTGATGGTATATTTGGTTCAACACAAGGAAATTCCACTCATTAGTTGTCAAATCAATTGCAAAAATTATCGATACAGTAGAGAGCGGCCAGCCAGACCCTCGGTTTAGCTACTCCCCCTACCCAAATGTTAGATTCACACAATGTGCAGTCGACGAACCCGAAGTCCAATTGACAACCTGAAGGAAAGAAGAAATAGTGAAACATGAAGGGTAAGGGGGACAAGAAACCTAACAACAATGGTGGTGGGGGAAACACAAGGAAGAGAAATTTGAAGTATCCGTGTAACCTTTGCATGGAGGACCACCCAACTCACCTATTCCCTCGACTTGCGGAGGCCCAACAGTTATTGGTGTAGCAGTAAAATACTATGTTAACGAACCCATTTCCACATGGGAAAAATATGAATCAAGCCTCTTCTAGCGTAGATGGGGGAAGTCAGGGACCCCCCGCATATTCTAGTAATCCCTCGACCATGAACAATTATATGATGAAAGGTGATGCTTACATATAAACTAGGGCACATGATTATGGAATGCCTGAATCTGTTAAAAAGGGTAAAGAAGTCGTAAACATGTCTGTTCCTCTCCAAATTGATAAGACGATGGTTGAAACAATGAAACACATGACAAAAGGGGTGTTCAAGAAAGATTCTCATAATCTGAAAGTGAGGGCCTCCCAGAACTACTTTGTGGTGGAGTATTTGTCACAAACCCCTTGCGTGATGTCTACTTTGGAAGTCCTCCAGAGCTTCCCTTCGCAGAGTAAGGCTTCATTATCCACCTTGGGATCTGTTGAGACATGTAATCCGAGAACGATCATCCTCAATACTAATGACTTGAAATATCTTATTCCATACCACATTACATTTCAAATAGTAGTGGCTTACACCACAAAATTTTTTACCTAGAATATTTTATGTACGGTGGTTGATGAGGGTGCCTTGACTTGCGTGATGTTTTTGGTGTGTTGGAAGGACATTGGCCAACCCATTTTGTCTCTGTTACCTACTTTTCTTACTGCTTTCGACGATCATTCTTTCAGACCACATGGAATCATCGATTCATTCCCTATGCAGTTAGGAGGGAAGACTTTTTACATCGAAGTTGAATTGGTCTATGCGCCTCTCGACTACAACCTTCTATTAGGAAGGAGTCTGACTTATGAAATGCATGCAGTGGTTACCACAGTTTTTCGGGTATTTTTGTTTCCACACGATGGTTGAATCGTAACCATTAACCAATTCTTCTTTTCTAGGACTGACCCTTCATCGGGAGAATCTACAGTCTTGATGACTGATAACCCTCAACCTAACATCGTCAACGGGGGGTTTGTTTGTGCCCACCTTTGATGGGTACTTTCGATTATTCTCCTCCTTCCGGTTTTTTCAAGTTTATAGCGGTTGCCCCCGACCAACCTAGGGCTGAAATATTTCAAGTGTAATCGTTCCAAATGAATTTCTTTAATGATCCATGGAATATTCCTTACCCATCGGCCTCAATGGAAGGGACAGGTCATCTTGGCATGGCCATGCCCTTGTCCGTGGTAGAAATTGCATACAGTATTGTCTAGCAAGCTTCGGCCAAACCCGTTATGACTCCTTCACACGAGTTAGATCCCGTTCTCGAGCCTATTTGGGCTCAAGGTTGCCTCGCCACTACAGATTATTTAGACTTCGTATTGCCCTATGATGAGGTGATTGTAGAGGCATTGATTTGTCAGGACAGACCCTGGGATGATATCTATCACAGATCTTATTTTCTCCCATATTTAATAAGAATAGAGGCAAGTGAAATTGTGTTGACTATGACTAGAGACAGGTCTCGTCCTGTTAATCTTCTGGCTACAAACGTAGTTTACATCGAGGGTAATATGGTAACTATCGCTGAAACGATACCTATTGACATCTCTAGAACCCCTGGCATCATGGAGAGTATTTTCTTCAGAGAGGACTTCTCCCCTGAAGAGATTCAAATCTATACAAAATTATTTAAATAATTCCCACAACCTTTTTTCTCGGTATTAGGACGAAATGCTAGGCATCGATCCAAGAATCATCGAACATGAGATAACGACTTATCATCAGGAAAAGAAGGTCTGACAGAATCTTCGTCCAATGAATCCTCAGAAAGTAATAACTATTAAGGCTGAAGTAGAGAAATTGATTAAATTCGGTTTCATCTACCCCGTATAGTTGATACAATGGGTGTCAAATCCCGTTTCGGTTAACAAAAAACAGGGTATGATTCACGTGTGCATGGACTTTTTTGAATTGAATAAGGCCTATCCAATGGATAATTTCCCAACCCCATTCATTGATTAAATTGTCGGTGAATGCGCAGGTTGTGAGTTATTTTGATTCATGGATGGTTTTTCAGTATATAACCAAATTAAAATGAAACCCGAAGACCAACATAAAACAACTTTAATCTGTCCGTGGGGCACATTTTCTTATCGTAAGATGCATTTTGGCCTAAAAAATGTTGAATCCACTTTTTAGCGAGCCATGTATTTTTCTTTCCAATATATTAGACACATAGTCAAGGATTATCTCGATGATATAGCATCACGATCTCGCAAGAGACCTGACCATCCCACAGACCTACAACTAATCTTCGAACAATATCGCTACTATCAGATTCACTTGAATCCTAACAAATGTAGTTTTTGCATGATGTCAGGTCATCTTCTAGGTTTCATAGTTTAGACAATAGGGATCATGGTCGATCCTCTTAAGGTTGAGGTGATAGTTTATTTGTCTCCCCCGTGCACAGTCCCTCAAATTCAAATATTATAAGGGAATGTTAACTTTCTTTGACGTTTTATCGCAAACTATGTCAAGATCACTAAAGGGTTCATGAGTTTACTGAAAAAGGGAGTCCCTTTCTGTTGGGATGAAGCCACTCAACACCCTTTTGAATCGTTGAAACATGCCCTTATGACTACCCCTCTACTCCGACCTCTCAATTATAATAAATATTTCTTATTGTACTTGGTTGATGCAGATTCGACCATCGATATGGAGCTAGTTCAAGAGGACGATCTGCTCGAAACACATGTGATTTCTTACCTTAGTCGAGGCCTAGTTGGACCAGAACTCAACTACTCCGATGTTGAGAAGATTGCGTTGGCAATAATGCATGTTATCCATCATTTCCGTCATTATATTCTAGTTCGCAAGACCACTTTCATTATCATTGTGAATCTGTTTCAATACATGTTGAGACGATGAGTCATTAGCAGAAAGAACAATAGATGGATTCTTATCCTCCAGGAATTTGGCTTGGATTTTGTTTCCGCGAAATCCAAAAAGTCATGGGTCTTTGCAGAACTTATTTCAGAACTTCCAGTCGAATCAGGTAATGTTATGCCTGAAGAATCTATTCGGTATGTTTTATATTCTTTACACGAGTAGTAGTGTCACATATTTAGGTGGTTTTTCGGCACGTGGATTCTTCTCCAATGGTTTTCTATTTCCGGTTAAGAAATTAGGGTAGTTGACTAACCCAAGTTATTGGGTTAGGGTTTTGGATGTCGTTGGCTCCTATATGTATATTGTATTGTAAGCAATGTATCACTATGAATGAATATAGAATATGTTGGTTTACCAGGTTTGGGTTTCCAGGGCAAAAATCTTTGTGTAGTTTTTGTATCTGCCATTGTATCTTTTCTGTTCTTTTACTGAAAATCTATTTGCAGTAAATATTGTGGAAGGTTAAAATATACATTTGGTATTAGAGATTTGTTGGCTTAAGGGGGTCGCCTTTGTGGTCAATGGTTTGGTTTAGGACTATGATAAGTCTTGTTACAATGGGATATCTATGGTATTTTTTTTTCAGGTGAAAAGAAATGGAAAGAAATTTGAAAATGGAGATTGAGAAGTTTAATGGGAAAAATTTTGAATTGTGGAAGCTCAAGATGGAAGATCTGTTGGTGGATAGAGATCATTGGATTGTGGTAGATCCATCTATGACACCTACAGGAACTTCAGCAGATGACTGGAGAAAGTTGGATCAGAAGGCAAAGAACATAATCCAATTGTGTCTCTCAGATTCAATATTACTGAATGTGAAAGAGGAAGCTACAGCCAAGGATTTATGGGATAAGTTGGGGAAGCTGTATCAGTCTAAGTCCCTAGTGAATTAACTATTCCTAAGAAAGAAGTTGTATAACCCGAGGATGAGATATGGAGACTTGGTGGAAGAGCATTTGAGTGCCTTCAATACTGTGGTAAGTCGGTCAGTATCTGTTGAGATTAAAAATTCAGATGAAGATAAATGTATCAGTTTATTGTGTTCTTTACCAGACTAGTGGGATAGTATGGTTGTGGCCATAGTTAGTAATACAACTTCCTTGAAGTTTGATGAAGTGGTCTCATCTTTGTTGTCATAGGATATGAGACGAAAGAATATGGAAGGACATAGCACAAATGAATTATTTGCAGGAGGACGATCCTAGGAAAGAAATAGATTCAAGTTCTCAAGTGGGAGATCTAAGTCTAAGGGTATATCTAAATCTCTTGAAAAGTTTGTAAGGCTATGTTGGAGATGTGGAAAAGAAGGGCACTACAAGAAGCAGTGTAGATCCAAAGTTGAGAAAAATAAGGGATATGAAGAATCTCCTTATACAAAAGAAAATACCTCCAAGGAAGAATGATGAGATGTGTACATGGATTCGTCAAGCACACATGCAGATCATGAGGCAAGGTTGGTTTACTCTGGTGCATCTTTTCATATTACTCCCCACAAGGAGTGGTTCTGTGAATATGAAAGGTATGATGGAGGTAATGTTTTCTTAGGTGATGATTCGAAAACCAGAATCATAGGACGAGGAAACGTCAAGGTGAGGATAATAGATGGAAGGATTAGAACACTACATGGTGTTCTACACATTCTAGGTTTGGCAAGAAATTTGATTTCTGTAAGAAAAATGGACAATGCAAGGGTACAAACAATATTTTAAAAGGAAACCTGATGGATGGTTCGAGGAGCAATGGTGTTGCTGAAGGGAGTCCGGTTTGGAATTTTGTATAAGCTGGAAGGAAACACTATTCATGATGGGTGTAATAGTTCCATAGTTTTTTATATTGGATTTGAAGAAGAAATAACTCCTACAGTCTCTGGAGAAAAGGTTATGATGTGGCATCAAAGACTGGGGAATATCGGAGAGAAGGGTCTTCGACTACTACATGGTAAAGGTATGGTTGAAGGTATGTATAACTTCTCTCTGGATTTGGATTTATGTGAACATTGTCTATATGGGAAGAAGAATCAGGTAAGATACCCATCTAGTGCAACGAGGGTAGAAGGAATTTTACAGCTAGTTCACAGTGATGTTTTTGGAACTGTGTCGGTCCCATCATTGGAAAAATCCATGTACTACGTCTCATTTATAGATGACTTATTGAGGAATACTAGGATATATTTCCTTAGGAAGAAATATGAAGTATTTGATAGGTTTAAAGAGTTTAAGGCTCTTGTTGAGAATCAAACAAAGAAAATAATTAAAGTGTTGAGGATAGATAATGGCGGAGATTTCTGTGGGAATGAATTTGAATAATTTTGTAAGAAGTACGGTATAGAAAGGCAGAAGAATAATCCATACTAACCTCAACATAATGGAGTTGCAGAAAGGATAAACAAGATGCTGATGGAAAACGCAAGGTGCATGCTCAGTGGTGTCGGGTTAGGGAAATAATTTTGGGCATAGGAAGTGGGTATGGCATGTTACCGGGTCAAAAAATCACCCTCATCAATGTTGGATGACAAGACTCCACAAGAGGTATGTACTGGTAAGGAACTTTCTCTCACAAATCTCAAGGTATTTTCCTATGATGCATATTTTCATGTTCCAAAGCAAAACAAGAGTAAGCTAGATAACAAGGTTGAAAAGTGTACCTTCATTGGATATAAATATGGTCTCAAAGGTTATAATCTTTGGAACCCAAAAACTAATAAGGTAGTGTGTATTCAAAGAAATGAAGGATGTTGTTAAACAGGAAGTCCTACCAAGTAAGGAAGAACCGGAGAAAATAGAGTTTGATTTAAAGGATGATGAATCAAACTCTATAGAAGAACAAGAATTAGAAGAAGAAGATCCTCATACTCTAGTATTGAGGAGATCAGCTCGAGAAAGAAGGCTGCCCGAAATGTATACTCCATCCAATTTATGCTCAAATTTTTCTTTGTCTATTACTGATGATGATCCTAGAACTATCAAGGAGGCAGTGGATTCAAAGGATGGGAATCTCTGGAAAAGGGCCATGGATTAAGAAATGACATCTTTGGATAAGAATGAGGCTTGGGATCTAGTGGAGTTTCTAGTTGGAAGAAATCCCATTGGAAACAAATGGGTATTTAAAAAGAATATGAATGTAGAAGGAAAAGTGGAGAAACACAAATCTTGATTAGTAGCAAAGGGTTATTCCCAGGTTGAGGGAGTTGATTTTGGTGAGATTTTTTCTCGTGTTGCCAAGTTAACCTCTATAAGATTTATGTTATTTGTTGCTGCTGAATTTGATTTTGAAGTAGAACAGATGGATGTGAAGACAACATTCCTACATGGGGATATGGAAGAATAAATCTATATGAAGCAACCAAAAGGTTATGTTGTGAAGGGAAAGAAGGAGTTGGTATGCAAGATGAGAATGTCCATGTCTAGTTTAAAACAATCACCAAGGATGTGGTATCAAAAATTTGATACTTATATGATAAGACATGTATTCAAGAAAAGCAAAGAGGATCATTGTGTGCATTTTAAATTAATTGGTGATCATTTGATTTATTTGGTCTTGTATGTGGATGACATGTTGCTAATAGGAAAAAACAACGAGATTATCCAGGATATGAAAAATCAATTGTCCTCTAAATTTGACATGAAGGATATCGGTGCTTCAAATTTCATTTTGGGCATGGAAATTAAAAGAGATCATAAAAAGAGGAAAATCTGGTTAAATCAAAGAAAATATGTCAAGACAATATTGCAGATATTTAATATGCAGGAATGTAAACTGGTCAAGGTTCCTATTCATGTTCGTGTAAATTTATCTGCGGATTAGTGTCCCAAGACACAAGAAGAGGAGGAGGACATGTCTTGTGTTCCATGTGCAAGTGCAGTTGGTCGTTTGATGTATGCAATGGTCTATACTAGACCACACATTGCACATGCAGTGGGAGTTTTGAGCAGGTATATGTCAAAACCAGTGAAGGAGCATTGGACAACAATAAAAAGGGTTTACAGGTATTTGTGTGGCACTGCTAGCTATGGATTGTGCTACTAAGGAAGAATGGGATTGGATAGAGTGGTGGATATACATGGATTTGTGGATGCAGACTGGGTTAGAGATTTGTATCATACGAGATCTACAAGTGGGTATGTGTTTAACCTTTTTGGAAGAGAAATAAGTTGGATGAGCAAAACACAGGTTGTAGTGGCACTTTCAACTACAGAAGCTGAATACATGGCAGCCACTCATGCAAGTAAGGAATCAGTATGGTTACAAACATTGTGTTCAGGTATTGGGTTGGTACAACAAGATGTAATGATAGAGTGTGACAGTCATAGTGCAATTTTTCTGGTGAAGAACCCGACTTATCATTCAAATACAAAGCATATTGATATTCAATATTACTTTGTGAGAGACATGATTGAATAAAATAAAGTATCAATGATGAAGTTGGACACTTTGAAGAATGTTGCAAACTCATTAACAAAATTTGAGAGAACTGAGAAGTTCTCTTGGTGTAGAGGATGCATGGGAATTGTTGCCCTCGATTGTTGACTATGTAACCCTATAACCCCCTCTATGAAAATAAAACAACAAGTGGAAGAATGTTGGGTATGTGTTATATTCTTTGCACGAGTACTAGTATCACATATTTATGTGGGTTTTTATCACATGGTTTCTTTGTCGATGGTTTTCTATTTCCTGTTAAGGAATTAGGGTTGTTGACTAACACATGTTATTGGGTTAGGGTTTTGGATGTTGTTGGATCCTATATGTATATTGTATTGTAAACAATGTGTCACTATGAATGAATATAGAATATGTTGGTTTTCCTGGTTTGGGAATCCAGGGGAAAAATATCTGTGTAATGTTTGTATTTGACATTGTATCTTTTTTGTTATTTTACTAAAAAATTGCTTGCAGTAAATATTGTACAAGGTTAAAATCTACAAAATATCTTATTAAAGGAGATATTTTTATGATCGCATCTTCATACCCCTGGTATGGAGATAAACTAGTATATCTCTAGACTTTGAAGTGCCCTTCTTCTGCTTCTCATGATGAGCGTTGACGAATTCGCCATCAGAAACGAAACTATCTCATACTTGATGACACTTTGTATCGTCGAGGTGTAGATTGTATTCTTCATCGGTGCCTTATACATGAAGAAGAGAAAATCATTCTTAACAACTTCCACACTAGAGCATGTGGTGGTCATTTGTATGGGTTGGAATCAACCCAAAATATTCTACAAGACGATTACTTTAGGCCTACGTTAATCAAGGATTGCATTGAGTCGGTCAAGAAGTGCCACCCATGTGAGATATTCTATCAGAAGATGAGGGCACATCCTATTCCCATGTTTCCTCCCATTGTTTTTGGTCCTTTCACCAAATGGGGGATTCAGTTTACCACATGCCACCCAAATTCAACCAGGGGGCATCGTTATATCATCATAGAGATAGAATACTTCACAAAGTGGGTCGAACCTATGCAAACATTTAACAATGATGGAGAAACAACAACTCTCTTCATTTTTAACTAGATAGTAGCAAGGTTCAACATCCCAAAAAATATTGTCATTGACCATGGTAGTCACTTCCAAAACAAAATGATGTCTGATTTAACATCAAATATTGGGTTCAGGAAAAAGAATTCATTAGCCTACTACCCACAAACGAATGGTCAGGTGGAAGTTGTGAATAAATCCCTCAAGACTATTCTACAGCGAACGATCAATTATGCCAAGTCAAATTGGAATTTGATGTTGTACTCGACATTATGGGCCTAACGAACGTCTGTAAAGACTTCCATCAGTTTCTCTCCTTTTCAGCTCATTTATGGGCTAGAAGTAGTCTTTCCTATAGAGTTCTAGATCTCATCTTTAAAGTTGGCAGTAGAGTTATTTACAGACACTTCATCACTTGTGGAATGCATATTATATCTCTAGAAGATCAATGAGAAACACCATGATGCAACCTTGTCCAATGAGGCTCACACGAAATGAGCCAAGTGTCAATATGATTCATCCGTTCATCCTCAGATTTTCTCCAAAGGCGACCTTGTCTTGGTATATGACCAAGATAAGGATCCCCTGGGGGAAGGCAAGTTTAAACCAATGTGGTTCATACGTTTCATTGTGAAATAGGTATTAAAGAAGGGTGCTGATAGTCTAGTTGAATTTAAGAGAAATGCTTTGGCGGAGCATTGAAATTGCCTCTACCTCAAGAAGTATTACTCGTAGGTTGGTCAACTGGGTGACTTATTGTACATATGTATAGTTCTTATACAATTAGTTTTTCGTCTTTTTTTATGGATGTGTCATTATTTATGTCATATTTTTCACTATGGAATATGTCAAGTGAATCATAGGTGTTCTTTGGGTTCTCGGATGGCGCTATATGACACACTCAAAGGCTTGATTCCTCAACTTGGGTTATTTTCATGCTTCGAGGCCAGTTTTTATCTTCCGAAGGTATTTGTTTAGGTGACGCAACAAACAATGTCGTCGAGTATAGCGCAGTGATAGAGTTGCTTCATGACGCTTTGTCGCATGGAATTTATCACCTCCGGATATAACTAGATGCTCCGTTGGTTGTGTCCCAGTTAAATGGGGTTTACCATGCTTTTGATCCTACTTGACACCGATGTTTCCTTAAAGTACATCTCTTAGAACATTTCTTTGATTACATTACATATTGAAATGTTCCTAGGAGATTAAATCAAATGAAAGATACTCTAGATAATCAAGTATTAGATTGGCATATTGCACACACATACACATGTACATACATTTGTAAAAAAAGTGATCCATAATACATACAAAAATATGTAAATATATATATCAAAATGTTTCAGAGTAGATAGGTGGGAGCGAACGCCTCAAAAATAATAATCCGGTATACATCACGGGGCTTATGCCCTCAAAATATACAAAACGTTCCCTCGACACATGAGATTCCATATTATCTAAGCTCCAGGTCTATTGGCCCTACTATAGTGAACAACAATGTTTGCCAAATGCTAGAAGAGTTGGACCCATGTACGTGGCACCCCAACTACATGAGGCTACATCGATGGTGTGACATCCTCGATCTCGGCCATGGGAACTGCACAAGTGAGCATGGTGAGGTTCCTCTCCACCCTTCCCAAAAATCTCTTAGCCTCTCTGGTTGGAGGACCCCTTCGGCTGCTGGTCCGACGACTGCTTATAGTACTACCTATGGTCGAGGATGTCGCCTAGTCCTCGAGAAGTCTGTCAGGTTCATTGGTCCCACATCTGTACATAACAGATACATAGTTTTCAAATACTCTAATGCATATAAAAAATGATATATATATAAAAAACTAAAACTAAAAATTAAATAACTTTAAAACACACGTAGCTATCTCTCCTCTCTCCTCCCCAGGAGGTACGAGAATTTTTGGATCCCTGGAAAAGTTGATTCCAGCATCGGGGTAGTCCTCTATCACTAGAATCTGTCATTCCCACCAGTTGAAGAAATTTTCATCGAAGGCCTCTATGGTCCTCCCTCCACCCTATCATGGTAGCAATGCCACCCATCTACACAATGCTGGGAAGGAGGCCACATTCCCTCGTTTAGTCTCTCTAGGACTCGGACTCGGTTCCCTCTCAAAGAAGAACGAGAAAAAAGTGGTATCAAACACAAAGTTCTTGTTGCTACGCTCTCAACACTCTGTAAGTTTCCTCTTCATGCAATTAAGCATGGTCATGTTCCAGTCAAATATTCATGCATCTAGGAACAACATTGCATAATACATGTGCACCTAGGAAGCCTCGTGTAGGGCCGTGGATCTAGTGATCCACCCAATAAGAAATACTATCATCTTCAATGTAAAATTGGTGATCTTATGGATGGGCACCAGAGAACCTAATTTCTTAGTGCCAGCCTCACAATGCATCTCGATGTATTCAACGATGTTGAAGGGCCCAGGGATAAATGTACACAGGTTGACTGGTTCCCCTCTTCTCGAGAGGCTAGTCAAGAAATATATGTCCTCAAACACTCTAGTCAACGAATTCACCTCAAGCATGAATGACTCTGCATTAAGGTGCCAATAATCCACCAGGGCATTCAAAAAACTAGGTTGTGCCCTCATGAACGGACACTGGTAGAAATTTCATAGGCTGCATTGTTTCAATGCAGTGATAGCATCAGGGTCCTCATCAACCAAGATGTTGATTTCCTCATGTTTCCTCTCCCTCTAGTGGACATAAATTTGTCTCCAGGAAAATTCAAAAGAGAGTTAGCTCTTTCATTTTGATTTTTTTTTGTTTCCGCCTTTTGAGGGTTTATGCGGGTTGTCTTGGAAACAGTCACATATGTACAATGGAAAAATGTTCTCTACCTGCGTACATACGTGGGATTTCCTTAGACAACCCACATACACGTAGGGACGCCCTTTTTTAAGAGGGTGCGCCCACCAAAAAACTAAAAACAATGCATATAAGAAGTATTGAAATGCAAGAGGGATGCATTTATACTTACTTGGTCTGAGAAAAGTTCATTTCGTCATCTGAAGCTCCCAGAATCATCTCTTTTCACAAAGGGGTATTTTCTAGCTTTTGGTTAATTTTTAAATTGTAATGGTGAAAATGGGTTGTTAGCTTCTCTTTATAGACTTTTCTAGCCCTTTTTGCCACTTTTTTTATCCCTTTTATCATTTTTTCTGGCTTGAAAATCATTTAATTTGGTTCTTGAGTTTCTTTTTGGATGTTACGATGCACTTTGGATTTTGGTTTGGTAATTTTATTTTTTGGGAGCTGGGTCTTTTTCAAAGGTCCTTTGGTAAAATTCATTTTTCCAACTTTTTGCATAAAAGTTAGGATTCCACCTCCACCTTCTGCATCTCGTTGTTTTTTTCTCTTTTCCATAGGATCGATCCCACCGAAGTGTGACACCGAACAATCTGTGTTGCTTTAGAAGTGTCGTGATTAGGTGGTAGAGCCTACCTTTACATGGATTCCCTAGATATATTCGTGTTGCATTTTGGCATCCATGTTATCTCTAATGACTTTAGGCTAAGGATTCCTTGTTAGTCCTGTCATGATTACGAAATTGAGGCTCATTCGTTTAATGCTTCATCACTCTTGGCCTCACCCTCTGGACTCCCAAAATGTGCATGCTTTATTATCTTTCAAGATTGCTTTGAGATCTGAAAGCAACATCCCGCGAGAATACATTTATTATTTTCAATATTGTATGGATTAACTAAGAAAAGTAAATTCTTGGAGTCTTTTTTAAGCCCTTTTTAGACTCTCTAAACATGAAAATATTGTCGAGTGATCTTGTAGTCCTTCACGCTCACCAAACTAAAACTTAAAGGCATGTTTGTTTGGCGGTATTTTACCCCTTTTTCGGTCATGATGGTCAATTTTAAGAATAGAGGTATGCTTTAGGAACTTCGGTTCGGTAGAAGAGTATTCTCAGGTATAAGTTTAACCCTTTTTTGGGCATGAGGAACTAAATTTATGAAAAAGGAACCCCGACAGAGTCCATAGATAATCTCTCTTCATAATCCCTAAAATTGAAAAGATCGTCGAGTGAGCTTATTCATTCACACTCGTTAAATTGGTCCAGAAGAACATCCCCCATGGATCCCATAGTTAAGATCTTTTCAGACTCCCTAAAATTGAAAATATCATCAAGTGACCTTGTTCCTTCACACTCTTTAAAATTGGTCCAGAAGAACATCTACTGGTATGAGTTTACCTCTTTTTTCGGCATGTAGATTATGCAGGAAAAAGGTAACCATAAGGAGATTCATCTCGTTGGGAGAGTTCTCCTTAGTAAATTTTATACTTTTTTTGGATAAGGAGACTAAACCTTGAAAAATGAAGTGAGTCCATAGTTAATCTCTTTTGAGACTCCTTAAAATTAAAAATATTGTTGAGTGATCTTGTCTATGTCACACTCGTTAAAATTATTTTGAATATACATCTTTTTGGTGCTAGTTTACCACTTTTTCGAACCGACTAAAATATTTTCAAAAAATGTACCCCGATGGAGTCTTCTTTTACTTTTTTTTAGACTCTCTAAAAATGAAAAACTATTGAGCTTACCTTCTCGGGCTCGTTAAAATTACATTGAAGGGGGTTTCATTGTTTCTTGCTAATCACATTTTCATATATGCGTATTTGGCCTAATTCTGGCTCCATGTTCCTCTCAATTAAACCTTTGAAGCATTCCTTATACACAATCCTTGTATCACTTTGCCTCTGCGATATGACACCTTGACCCATGGAGGAATTTTTTTGCACATGTCTCCTTGCTCTAAGAATTAGTGTGTTCCTTGCACTTGGAACTAGTATGCTTGCAACGCTCGTTCCTCCTTTGTAACATAACATTATTTTATTCTTTTTCAATCTCTTTAAGAAATTGAAAAAGACAAAAAAATAAAAATCCCCAGAAAGAGGGGACGAGAAATATATATTCTTTTTGGCAGCACAATGAGTCGCCCTTGGAGAAAGCACATCCTTACATTTGTTCATCAATCTTTGGGATCTAATATGACCTTAAGAAGTTTTTCTTGCTACATGGAGTTGTGTCCTTCTCTGTTTGGTTACTCTTCCAAAATCCATTTGCAAGTATAAGAGACACTAAATAGGTCATAGGAAAAATAAAAGGATAGAAATTATCAACAAATAACATAAAGAAAATTTAGAGTGGGAGATAGAGTATGGTGAGAACTAAATAAGGAAAGGATACAAGGTCTCTACAAGAAGATCAATGATATTTAATATGGTCCTTTTGAGGTATTAAAAAAAGTGGGAGTTAACATCTATAGACTCACTCTCCCCCCATACATGTGGATTTACTCAGTGGTGAATGTGGAGAATCTCAAACTATATGAGCCTTCGATGTTAGATCAGGAGGAGGAGCAGGTCCTACCTTCCATATAGGACTTAGAAAGAGATGTTCATGCATAGTTAGTAGAGGACACAATTTTTCAAAAGAATTCCATAACTACAGGACAAAAGAAACATCATATTTGGCAAATTGGATTCAAAGGACAACTTCCATGGAAAGAAAAATGTTACTCTAGGGAGAAGGTAGAGGAATATTTTCATCAGCTCTGTAAGTAGAGATTTTTTGGACCAAATCCTCAATAAATTGGGAGGTATGATCTGTATTGTATAGGTATATTATTTTTCATAGATTTCAATACTTTCATAGTGGAAAACATTGGAGGAATCAACTTGTAGGACCATTTTAGTAGTAGGCTCCAATTTGGAAAATTGGGGTCTGAAACATTTTGGGGGCATTTTAAGGCTTCAAACATAATTTTTTGGTGTTAAACATTTCCTAGAATAGATTGAACCCCGTGGTGATAGTCTACACATTGATACCTTTCCAATGGTGAATACATCATGTCAATCAAATCTCATATGAAAACATTATGCTTTTCGAAAGTTGACCTATCGTGTTAACCACCATGGTATGAGAGGATGCCACATCATATATCATTACTCATGAATATGTTGCTAGCCAAATATGTGATTTAGAGAATATTCTAGAAGGTTCAAAACACTATCATAATGGGAGGTTAAGGAAGTCAAAAACCAACCCCTAGATGGATATTAGACTATGTTAAATACCATGCCACTAGGAGGCGAGGGGGTTTGATTCTATGTTACTATATTTTCTTCCATAGAAGAGAAAAAAAATAATAGTGGGAAGTTGGAGAGCACAACAGAGAGGGTTAATGTTATGTAGCATCCTAACATGCCAAACGTCTCACGTAAATTCCTAGAGCATGCCTTCTCCTTTGTACTTGCATCATATTCCATACCAAAGAAAAGAGAGCAAAGAATCCTCACCTCCTAGATAGTTTCTCTCTTGTAAGGGATTCATAGAGAAAATATTTGTGTTATCTTGTGTATGGTGTGTGATTTTATTTTAATTTTCTCTATTTTTTTAATTTTATCTGTTTCATGGATAAACAAAATATTAGAGACTAAAGATTATGGAATATAAAGGAATTTGACCTCCATAGTGTAGATTTCAATTTTATTTATCAGATACATTGTGATGAATCATTATAGTGGAATATCAACAATACTTTACACATCATACCCCTTGACATATGTCGATTAACGTTTGGAAGCCCCTAGTGTATATGATGTATGTAATCTTCATTTGAAGAACCAATAAGTATCGACTAATCAAGGATGGGAAGTCCTACATCATCAATGTGCATAAAGGCAAGTCAAATATCTCACTGGTAAGTTCCAACCAAGCCAAGAAGTTTATTACTTCTAGTATGAAATATGTATTATTCTTCTTAAGAGAAAATTAGATGGAGGATTAGATGATTAGAGTAAAGGCATTCATGAATGGGTGCAATAAAGAGTGGAAACATTATTTAGAGGATTGTATACATGTATATAAAGGTGTTTTCCAAGATACTAAAAGGATACCACCCAATATGGAAGTGGATGAAAAAATATAGTTATTTCCAAACTTCCCATTGCCAAATATTGTGCTATATAGACAATGAATCTTAGAAGAAAATGAAGTGAAGAAGCGTTTACAATATCTATTTAAGTAGGGTGTGATTTAACCAAGCACCTCACCTTGTGCATGAATTATCATAATTGTGCCAAATAAGTGTGGTACTTTATGTATTTGTACCAAATACAAAGAATCGAATGAGATTACACTAAAAAATTGGTACACTCTACCCAGGATCAATGATATGTTAGATCAGTTGCAACACACAAAATATTTTACAAAGTTGGATATCAAATTAGGATACCATCAAGTACGCGTCAAGGAAGAAGACACCTCAAATAATGAATTCAATTCAAGGAAAGGTTTGTATGAATGGTTAGTCATACCATTTGGTTTATGTCATTCACTAACTATATTTATGAGACTGATGAATTATTTATTACACTTGATGGAAGATTGGTTGTTGTCATTGATGTCAACCCTAGTCATGGGTTTTGGACCGCAAGATTAATAAAGGTATTTGGACATGAAGGAAAATGAACATGCATATACAACACCCATGAATGGATAGTATACATCATGTTGTTTCTGGTGGTATGTGGAACGTCACGTGGATCCTCACGGTTGAGGAGAAATGAATTTTTGAAGATGGTAAAGTGAATTTAAGAAGGAAGTACATGTAGGCCCTGAAGATAATTAAAGAAAAAAAATACAAAATAAGAAAGTGTCAGGTCGGTCCTAATGTTAAAAGAAAGTGACATCATTATACATTCATTTTTTATACAAGTTGAATTTCAGAGGAAATAAGAAGTAAAGAAGGCCAAATTTCAAGGGAGGATGAAGTCTTTTGGTGATGTGTTCTAAGGTACGTTATTTTTAGGTCATCTTACCATATTTTCTATAAAAAAAATTATAGAAAAATTCAGATGGTGAAATCACTATGGTATTGATAAGACATATCAAGGTACATGTGGTAAAATCTACGACTCTTTATTCACTATAATTATGGAGATACATTCTGTGGAAGATAAGATTTGTGACTAGTCATGAAGCTAGTCAATAAACATGTGTTCCAGGTAAAATAGTCATAACTTCTTCATACTGAATCCAAATGAAGTGGGACCACTTCCATTAGAAAGAGTACCGACTATAGTTTCTTGTGTATGAGGGTAATAATTGTATGTTAAATATTGAGCACGGGGAATTCTTCACAAATTGGGTCTTATGAACAGACCATAATTGAATAAAGTCTACCATTCTTTCTATAACCTCTTTTTGGGGAGGATTCAAGGAGTAAAAATTGGAGGAGTTTCAGAGAGTACATTGAGTAATATTATCTACAGGATCAGAGTTCTCCAAGAATTGAAGAATTGCAGATATTGAAGAAGTCTCGGGAAGCATTATCAGGTTCTATGTGATGATTGGTTGATGATGATGATTTAATGTAAAGTTTTATTATGTCTCGTATATTGTTGGGTGGAAGGAAGGGGCAAGGATGGAGAGTTCAAATATCTCTTGATATTGAAGGATTGTATCTTCCTCTTGGTGTTTTATCCCTCCCTTTACATTTGGAAGTTGTAGCTACCTTAGGAAGTCATTACTTCCCTTGAACAAAAACTATTGATTATTTCTCATATATTGTGCATGGTGTATTGTGGTGTATTGGTGTAACTCTTATACTATTGTTCAT
>SNQJ01S0012138.1:340230-364618 GCA_010110895.2 Picea sitchensis
TAGTGGCCTATCTTTCTAGGGTCTTACACAAGGTGACTGTGAAGGGGCAAGTCTTCACGGTACCTAGAATCGACGTTGGCCAAACTCACTCGGGCTCCTTGGAGGGTATACCCACGATTATGTGTGGGAGATTGCACCAAGGTGTAAGTCCATTAAGCAGGTCATCAATGTAACTTTTCCACCCTAGCCCAACACCTTCTCGTCTCGTTGTTGCGATGTTGGATTTCATCACCAACTAGTGGCTTCAGAATTAGAAGGTATTGTTTGCTTGGTTTTGTTTCCTAGATTTTGTTTACTAGTGCATGATGTTTGTTTACCAAAGTTGACCATACAATTTTCTTCGTAAGTTTGTCACTTGTTTACAATATCTCCTCCACATCGTTCACGTAGAATGCAAGGTTTATCTCCAGAGCATATGGAAGGTTCTCAACCCTTGCCTACAAGTTCACCTGACGGCTCTCCTTAGCAGAGTGAAGTCCAAGATGCTACCACACCGCAAGTGGAATGAACTGACTCTCTAGAAAAAATTTGAATTACCAATACTCGAGAGGACTTTCAACTTCACCCCAATTCTAAGTGACCGTTTATGCGACGAAATTCTTCTAGAGACTTAGTTGTTGTGTCTTCTGGATCACCAGTTGGACCCTTTCCAGGCATACAAGGCCAAGATCCTTTTTGGTCTATGGGCATTTTTCGATGGGACCTTTTTGGTCCAGGCTCACCTGTGATTTCCGAAATCATCTCACCTATGATTTCTGAAATCTCTAGTCCAGAGACAGTACTATTTACTACCGCCTATTACTTTCTTGGTACGGATGCCCCATGATCTGACCACATCTTGACCATCCCTATCGAAATGGACCATCACACAGATACTACAAGTGTTCACACTGGGATTACCGCGGTTAGCCAAGCTCCTATTGGCACACCGCTCACGCCCAGTATCACCCCCACACTACCACCCGGATACCAAGCGTTGAATGCTTCCATTTCAACTCCTCCGCAAACTCCATCCAGCTCTCCTGGTGGTCCCTCTTCTTCTGGGCACTTTCTTCCCGGTTTTATTCTGACACTCCCTCAATTTCCTTTTGGAGGACCTTTCTCGTCCTCCACTGGTAGTCTTAATCCTAGTGGCACTATTCCGTCATTCACACCAAATTACCAGATTCCCGTCGGTGGAAAATTTCATCAAGGTGGTATGAATCAACCCCCTCTCAGTGGGAAAATTCCTATTGGAACGCAAATCCCAATTGGAACACAACCCCCAATTGGAACACTTCCCCCAATTGGAACACCACCTTCAATAGGAGGACCGACCCCACCTTANTATTGCGGCTATGGTCGGTGGTGAATATTGTATTCTGAGAGAGGAGACTGTGAGAGAAAGAAGAGGAAGTTACAACGGGTTTTGCTGTAGGTTGTATCCCTTCATTTGTTGGATAATAATAAAGGAAGGACCTGGCAATTTCTTTGGTGGACGTAGCCCACACTGGGTGAACCATGTAAATCTGTGTCTCGCTCTTGTATTGTGTGTCTTCTGTGTTTTGTTTCTGCATTTGTTTTATTTTATTGCTCCACGGTCCTGTTTTTCTAACAAATTGGAGGCGTTTCAGAGAATACATTGATTAATATTATCTACAGGATTAGAGTACTCCAAGAATTGAATAATTACATAAATTGAATAAGTCTCAGGAAGTATTATCAGGTTCTATGTGATGATTGGTTAATGGTGATGATTTAATGTAAAGTTTTGTTATCTCTCATATATTCTTGGGTGGAAGGAAGGGGCAAGGATCGAGAGTTCAAATCTCAATTGATATTGGAGGATTGCATCTTCCTCTTCCAGGTTTATCCCTCCCTTTACATTTGGAAGTTGTAGCTACTTTTGGAAGTCATTACTTCCCTTGATAAAAAACTATTGATTGTTTCTCATATATTGTGCATGGTGTATTGTGGTGTATTGGTGTAACTCTAATACTATTGTTCATTGCTCATTGGATATAATTGAATGGTTTAAGTATAAGTTGAAAAAGGTTTTTAAATTGTACTTGATACTGACTCAACCCCCTCTTAGTGTCAACAACACTCGTATCTCACATATCATACAAGTTTTAAAGACATTGAATAAGAAACAGTTATTGGATAACCTTAATAAATGTGAGTTTTCTCAGCAATATTTGGTGTATATGGGATATGTGATTGGGAAAAGGGAGCTTAAGATAGATTTGACATGTTAGGATATTTAGACACTTAGGATTTAGTTAATATCTACTTGGTCTAATGTGTCATTAGGTAAAAGTGTGTTTCTTAGTGTGTTTCTTTAGTATGCATTAGTATGAATTTGTAGTTAGGAAATCCGACGGTCACGATATGTTCTCGACATAGAGTGACCCGACAGTTCATACTCTCCTCAATCTTAACGACCATTGATACGTGGCTTAGCACCCAATTGGTCCATGATATCTATTTAAAGAGCATGGAGGATCATTTTCCGATGATCGATTGTGAGAAACGCGTTTGTAAAATCTCTTTGTAATATTTTTCTTTTGCATTTATAAATTGCTCCAAGTGGCCGCGTTGGCTGGGGCCATGGATGTTTACCTATAGGTGTTTTACGATGTGAAAACACCAGTGTGTTGATATTTGATCGGTTTATGTGAGTGGTTACTGAAGGTGATCATCCTCTGTTGGAATACCTGTGTTGTCGAACATGGAATCAAAGGTTGTTTGAAGACCTTCTCCTGTTGTAGATCGAGATAGTGAAGCCGAGTTGCCTCATCTCCATTTTCTGTCATTTTTCGTTCATCTCTGGGCTGAGAGTATTGTTCCATTGCATATGAATCACTTGTTTCATTCAAGAACACGTTTAGTTTCACTCGAAAATGTTTCCATTTTCACAAGATACGACCATTATAGTCAGATCCAGAGGTATAAAGTTTGAATACACATTTTTAAATTTTTGTAGAGTAGTATTTTTGGTTTTATTTCGGTTTTGTATTATTTATTTATTGGTTTCTATTCTTTTAGATCCATGTATGCTCTTTTCCCCGTGCCTTTTTCTATCTTGGAAAATCAAAAGCATATATGAAAAGGTTCATCTTCTGGGTAAGCTAACCAAGATCTAACCCTTGTAGTCATCGAGAAGCGAAAATTTTTTCTTGTGTGAAAAGAGTTTTGTTTTAGCATGCTCTCTAAGGCCGTCTTCAACAACAACAATCCTCCTTCTGAACATTAAAATATGTTTTGCTAGACTATTTGGTTAAAATTTGGCTTATTAAGTAAGAGGTCTTCAGTTCAAGTCTCTCTTTTGTTACTTTCTTTTTTTTAAGTTCTTGATAAAATTGTAAAGTGTATTTCACTTCAAGTATAAAAGTGAATCACTATAAGTAGATTTAATATTTTATTTTAGAGTTATTTATTTTGCATGCAGATTTTCTTTGTAAAAGTGATCCCCACTTCTCTTTTTAAAAGTGGGTCACTTCATAGAGCAACTTACACTACCACATGGTCCCTTGGTTACCGTTTATGCATTTTTTAAAAAGGGCTTAACTCTCACATCCAAAGTTTGTTTTCAGTGTCATATTTTTTAAAACTGCATAACGTTTCGAGATATTTCCATCCGGAGCATCAGTTTTAGTTTTTAAATCCATATTATCTTCATATTTAATATGGATTCTACAAGTAATCTCTAACTTACCAGCACCAACTACTTCCAATGGAAATCTCATATGGAGGATTTATTAAGAAGTAAAGGCTTGTATCGGATTACCTTGGGAAAGGAAACAACACACACTGATGCTGATAAGAAATCCTAATGGGATAATAGGAATTTCAAAGCACATGGATTAATCAGAATGTCTATCTCTCCTAATTTAAGGTTCCACCTTCAAACAATTGATAAACCCAAAGAATATTGGGAAAAGATTGAATCTGTGTTTGGTAAACACAATATTATTCGAGCACAACAGTTAGAAAATCAAGTACTAAATTTAAGTCCAAGTGGTTTTTCTTTTATTGAAGACTATCTATCTAAGTTTAAAACACTCAAAACTTTATGTGAAGAATGTAAGATAAAGATAGACGAATATCCTTGCATCCATGTTATTATTTATAGACTAGGTAGTGCATATTCTATGTTTGTATCTACCTTTTATGCCATGCAAGAGGCTCTAGGGACAACTTATCAAAAACCCACTCTTGAGAAATTTTGTGATGCTTTGATTAGAGAGAAATATAATCCAACACAACTTGAAATGATCAGCACTGCAGGTACCTCCAACAAAGCCTTATTTTTCCATCAGAAAGATAAACCTAAGAATCCAAAGACACAACATCCTCATCAAAACAACAAGCAATATAAGGGTCCCAAACCCACTCAGATAGCTTCCACTCCTAGTGGTGATAAAGGATCAAAATATAAAAGTAAGAAGACTGACATACATTGCAACTTTTGTGACAAAGATGGTCATGATGAGTCCAAATGTTTCAAGAAGATGGTAGGTTTATAAGCAACGATGAAGAAGCACAACATCATCATTGATTCTACTTCTTATTATTCTTCTCATGGACATGCACTTTCAGTTTCTGGTTTTTCTTTCAATACAACTTCTAATTCTACTTCTAATGAGTGGATTATTGATTTTGGAGAATCTTATCATATGGCTAAGGATAGAGACATGTTTTCTACTCTAAATGAATGTAACACCAAGAAAATATTTTTTGGTGATGATAGATCTCTTAGTGCTGAAGGATCTAGAACAGTTCAAGTAGAAAATAGTAATTTCAATGATGTATTATGTGTTCCAAGTCTTTCTTGTAACCTTCTATTAGTATATAGGTGAAGGTAAAACTGTAGATTTTTCAGCTCACCAAGTTGTAATCAAGGATCTAAAAGATCCTAAGCATGTTCTTGCAACTGGAATTGTTGATGATATTACCAGGTCTTACAAGTTTGACAACTTTGGTTCATCATAATTTTCATCATTGTTTGTTGCTCATAGAGATGACTTGAGAAAACTCTAGTATGATCAGTTTGGTCATCTAAACTATCGCTCATTGCAGCAACTATGTAATCAATAGATGGTGACTGGTCTTCCTCTTGTTTCATGCAGAGATGGTGTTTGTTCCGGTTGTGTTCTTGACAAGAATCATCAAGAAATTCTTGAAAAACATGCCTCTTGGTAGGCCTCAGATCCTTTACAGTTTGTTCACAGTGATTTGTGTGGTCCACTTTCTTCTCCTTGTTTTTCTGGGTGCAAGTATTTCTTAACTTTCATTGATGACTTTTCCAGGCGTACTTGAGTTTACTTCTTAAAAATTAAGAGCGAAGTTTTTGACAAGTTTTTGGCCTACAAGGCCATTGCAGAAAATCAATTTGGACATCAAATTCAAAGGCTAATAACAGATAATGGAGGCAAATACGTGAACAATAATTTTACAAGTTACTACACTACATAGGGAATCCAAATGAAACGCATTGTTCCATATACAACACAACAAAATGGTGTTGTTGAGAAAAATGATTGCACATTAAAAGAGATGGCTAATTGTATGATCCAATATAAGGGATTAAGTCTAAAGTATTGGGTGTAATCCATCAATTGTTGAAATTACATAGTAAATTGCACTCCCACAAAGGCTCTTAAAAATATAATACTGGTAGAAGCTTGGAGTAAAACAAGATGTAAGTCACTTCTATGCATTTGTAAGTATAGCATGGGCTAACATTTCTGATGACAAAAAGAAAGAATTGCAGCCTAAAAGTGAGAAGTGTATATTTGTTGGTTATTTCGAAGATGTCAAAGGTTATAGACTTCTTCAACCACATTGAAATGAAATTATTATTAGAAGAGATGTTAAATTTGATAAAAATATATTGGCTTGTGAGCCTAATTCGATGTTTTTGCCTTCGTTGGCCCGCGAGCCTAATTTGGCAGTTGTTCCTTCTTCTTCCTGTGTTCCATATTCGACATTTGTCCCTTCTTCTATTCTAGTTTCTTCTTCTGTTTTGGTTTCTTATTCAGATGATGAAAGTGAGGATGAAAATCCACCTCCACATGCTCACCTTCCTCCAGATGAGTCCTTTGAACCTGAACCAACACTAGCTCCACCGCTTCCTAGATGGGTCCATTCAACACGAGAAGAAAATAGTGATCTTATAGGTGATCCTTCATATCAGTGTCAGACACGTTCATAGTTCTAGTGGGTCACTTCTCTTTTGGCTCAAGTTTCAGAAACTCATGATCGAGAGACATTTGCAGAAGATTCAGGTAATCCAAATTGAGATACAACAATGAATGAAGAGTATTGTTCCATAATGGAAAACGATAATTGGGATCTTGTACCTCTTCCAAAATGAAGAAAACTTGTTAGATGTAAATGGGTCTATAGAACTAAGTATACATCAGATAGAAGTGTTGAAAGACACAAGGCTCGGTTAGTTGCCAAAGGATTTTACCAAGTTGAGGGAATTGATTATAATGAAACCTTTTCCCCTGTAGCCAAAATGAATTCAGCCTGACTTGTTCTATCCCTTTCTTCCTCACATAAATGGGAGGTTCATCAGATGGATGTTAAATATGCCTTATTGCACCGATATTTTCAAGAATAAATCTACATGGAACAACCTCTTGGATATGACCATAATGACTCTAGCCTTGTTTGTCACCTTAAGAAATATCTTTATGGTCTCAAGCAATTTCCCCGAGATTTCTATGCCAAAATGGACAACTTTCTTATTGCCACTGGATTCTTTAGATGCCATTCTAATCCTAATCTCTATACCAAGAAAGTAGGACGCCATATCATAATCCTTGTCCTTTATGTTGATGACCTTACCCTAACTAGTAGTGATTCAAAACTTTTAGACCATGTGAAAACCAACCTTAAGAAGAAATTTGAAATGACAGACTTAGGTTTTTTGCATATTTCCTTGGCCTCCAAGTTTTGCAAACCAATGCAGAAATTTTTATTTCCCAGTCTAAGTATTCTTGTGACCTTCTTCGTCGCTTTCACATGGATGATTGTAAGCCAACCCCTTATCCTTTCCAGTATGGAGTCAATATTACTGCCACCTGTACTTCTCCCGAAGTTGATGCCTCCCTGTACCGTCAGTTAGTTGGTAGCCTCTTATACTTGACTCATACCTGTCCTGATCTTTCCTTTGTTGTTGGTCTTGTTTCCCGATATATGAAAACACCCCATGAAATCCATTGGAAAGAAGCTAAAAGGATACGTTACTATTTCCTTGGTACAACTCAATTCGGGATACATTACAGTTCATGGGGGACTCCTTTATTGGTTGGTTTCACGTATTCAGAATGGGTCAGCGACCCTGATGATCAGAATTCTACTGTAGGTTATGTTTTCAACCTTGGTTCAGGACCTGTCACTTGGGCCTGTAAGAAAAAACATTCTATTGGAATTTATTTAGCAGAAGCAGAGTATCGAGCAACAACAAATGAAAGTCAGGAAGCCTTGTGTCTTTGACAGATCCTTTCAGATTTTGAATTCCAGCAACAACATCCAACCAGACTTTGGTGCAACTATTAGAGTGCCATCAAGCTCGCTAAAGACCTAGTTCAAAATCAACATAGAAAACACATCGCGCTACACATGCACTTCATCAAAAATATCATTCATTGTCAAGTTATTGAAGTGCTCTTTTTCCCTACAAAATATCAAGTTGCAGACATTTTCAAAAAGTCTCTTACAAAAACGAAGTTTTCCAAACTTGGATCTATGTTAGGAGTTCAGGAGGTTGTCATTAAGGGGGGATAAAATCTAATGCCTCCATCCTTATCCTATTGTGTCACCATTGTAAATCCTTCAATCATATCCCAAGTTTTTATTAAGGGGGGATGTTAGGATATTTAGACACTTAGGAGTTAGTTAAGATCTACTTGGTCTAATGTGTCGTTAGGTAAAAGTGTGTTTCTTAGTGTGTTTATTTAGTATGCATTAGTATGGATTTGTAGTTAGGAAATCTGATGATCTCGATATGTTCCCAACATAGAGTGATTTGATGGTTCATACTCTGTTGGGTCTTAACAACCATTGATCTGTGGCTTAGCACCCGATTTTTCCATGATCTCTATTTAAAGAGAATAAAGGGTCATTTTCTAATGATCGATTGTGATAAACTCCTTTGAAAAATCTCCTTGTAATCCTTTTCTTTTGAATTAATAAACTTCTCCAAGTGGTCGTGTCGGCTGCGGCCATGGATGTTTCCCCATAGAGTTTTTACCACATGAAAACATTGGTGTGTTAATCTTTGATCTGGTTATGTGAGTGGTTACTGAAGGTCTAGTAACATGAATCAAGGTCTATACTATCCCTTACATGTACCCACTTGATCATGAGAACAAATATCTATGGATTTTGTGGGAGGTTTACCAACCATCAAGAATGGGCATGGCTATTTAATTGTGTTAGTCAATAGGTTCAACAACACTTACATTCCCATGCCTTGCAAAAATTCCATAAATTGAAAATAATCAACAAACGTGCTTTTTGAATAGGTCTAGATGCAACTTGGGATACAAAGGAGAATCATCTCAAACATGAATACAATATTGATCAATATATTTTTTATTACATTGTGAGATAATATGGACACTAAGATGAAGATATCTTCATCATTCCATCCACAAAAAAATGGGCATAGAGAAGTAGTGAATGGGACTTTGGTGCAACTTTTGAGGGGTTATAGTCAGAAGCATATGAAGACCTTGGATGAAAATATGATCTACATATAACACACTTATAATAGAGAAGTATTCTCTTCTAATAGTAAGTCTCCTTTTGAAACTTTCTTTCGATATTTTCGACCTTTACTAATAGAAGTTTTCATTTATCTATAATAATATCTCACCAATAGTAACTCAATTCAAAATTTTCACCAGTAAGATCCACCTTTTGAAACTTTCTTTAGAGATGGATGGAGAGGATAAACAAAAGTTGATAATACTAGTAAAATATATTTTCAAGTACAAGAGAATTTGAAGAAGTCACAAGAAAAATAACAATCCATAAATGATAAACACATAACCAAGAAGTCATTCAAACTGGTAGATAGATTTTGGTAATAGATGAATGATGAAACACCACAAGGTATTCGTAAGAATATCAATGCCTTGTGGTATGGGCCTTTTGATATATTGGAGAAGGTGGGATATAACACATGTATAATTAGTATACCTCCATACATGAAAATTTAATCATTAGTTAATGTAGAGAATCACAAACTCTACAAGCCTTCCATGTTGTATCGCAAGGAGGGGCATGGCCTACATTACACACAAGACTTAGCACTAGATTTTCATGCAGATTTGGAAAACGACATATTCTTATAGAATAATTATAGAAATATAAGAGAGGGTAACAAAAAACTTTGTAAAATTGGGTTGAAACGATAAATTCGAAGTAAATAAAAGTGGTAGTCCAATGAGAAGGTTGAGGAAAAAATTCCTCACCTCATTTAGTAAATATTTTGGGGACCAAACGCCTCCCTAAATGGGGAGGTATGATTTGGATTGGATCATCATATTATTTTTTATCTATCTCAATGCTTTCAAAGTGGAATAAATTTGATGAATCAACTTGCGAGGTAATTTTAATGGCATGTCCTAGTTTGTAGAATTGGGGTTTGAAACCTTCTGGAGCGATTTTGAGGGATCAAATGGAATTATTAGACAAAAAAATTTATTATATTAATCTCATACCTATTTACCCTTTTCAACACATTGATACCTTTCCATTGGTGCAAAACTCACATCGATCAAAATTCATATGCGAAAGCTATGCCTCACACAAGTTGACCTACCATGTTGACCACCATGGTACATATGGATGCCACATCATCTCCTAGTACTCACAGATATGGGGATATTCACATTTGGAATTTCAATAATATTATAGAAGTTTCAAAATCATCACAATCAAGGGTTGAGGAAGTCAAAATCCCATCCCTATATGGATATCTTAAAATGTTAAATATCGGGCCGCAAGGAAGAGAATGGGATCCATTATTTAGCATTGTATTTGTTTCATAGTTGAGAAGAGAACCTAGGAGTGATATTTTTAGGGAATAATAAAGGAGGAGAGATTCTATGGTATCCATATAGGCCATAATATCAAAGGAAACTCTATAGAGATTGCCTCTTTATTTGTACTTACATTTGAAGAAAATAGAGTAGAGTGGTCTCACACACTAAACTCCTATATTGGGTTTCCCTGGTTATATCTTCTGTTTCTTTTTCGATAGTGTGTAAGTATTTATTTATGCTCCATATTTTTTTCATTTAAGTTATTTCATAAATTTTAAGAAGAAAACCAGTAATTCAATAATTTGAGATCTAAAAGGAAATTAACCTTCATAATAAAGATTTCAGTATTTTAAATATTGAAACATATTTCACTGATTTTTAGGCATTAGTACGTACAAATACAAATTTTGATGTCGAACCTATGAAATAATAATATGAGAGTACTAGATTTTATGTTTGCATAGTCTATGAGAATGTAGTCTTGTTTTCATCCCTCCATGGATTCAGTTAAAGGGGGGGCATGGCTTCCTCCTACACTAAATTTATTTCTAGACAATGGAAAGATCCCACCAACAATAATTCAATTAGAAACCACATCAACAATGATTCAGAGACAACAAGAAGCCGCCACAGAGAACACAAGGCCATGAACAAGGGGAAATACCTAAATGAATACCAATATATAGTTATTAAAAATACAAATCATTGAAGTTCCATAAAATTTGGAGCAACAACTCACTGCATTCCAAAAGTTGAAGAAAAATCCAAATATGAAATTACTCCCTCAAATATCAGGAACTACATACACTTTATCCAATATCAAGCCTTTATAGTAAAATTCATGGGTATATAGCCTATAGAAAACGCCCTCACATGGTGAATCAAAGAAAACTAGAAAGCCAAGGGTCAAATTAATCTAAAGTTGTCCTCAAAGGGATTCTTTACGACAATTTTTTCTATCTTGTAATACCAGGATCAATTCATTGAGAATGTCCCATATTTCTACAATTATGCGAGGTTGTATTTTAGACAATCGACCGAATGCTTCATTCCTTAAAGGGAGTATTTTATAGCCACCCCAGTCTGGATCCGCCTTTACTCGGTCCAATATAAATGATGGGATTATGAAATCTTGGAAGGCATCAACAACACATTGTGATTTTTTGTGAAAATATTTGAAATCACCAAATAAGCATGTTATACTTCTTAAGCTCATCTCTGTGTCTAAATGAATATGATAGAGGACCTGTTGGAGTCAATATTCCTAAGATATCATGCTAATGAATCTGTGAAAACAATTGAATATGAATGCCTTCCCTTCCATTATCATAAATGCCCCAAACACAAAGATCTCTTTAAATATTTCCCCATAAACATTCCGCCACCATCTAGGAAAAATATTCCACCAAATACCCCAAGGGATTTAAACAATTTTCAACAAGAATAAGTCCCAAAAAAAACCTTGATCCCCCTCATTCCAATAGAGACATAATTAGAATCAATACTTATGAATCCCTCAAAATGAAACTAGGAAAAGACAAGATCCATTGAAAGACCATAGTCCACCTACCAATTTTGACAACATTTCTAAGTGGAGAAAAAAATGGATTAGAACTCTTGAGAGATAAAAGATAAAGAAGAGGAATTGCAAGAGGATGATATAGAACAAATTGAATCTAAGGATGGAGAAGAGATGGACCTTGGAAAATTATATCTTTATTCCATAGTTACTGCATTTGAGCGCCAAGATCCAAACTCCATTCTTGAACAACAAGTCCAACTCCTAAATAATTCCATTGTATGAAAAAAAGACCAAACAAAACCATATTCCCAAGAAAATAAATTCTCTACCTCCTGCCTAGATGTCATAACTCACTCCTCCAATGGCAACATCAAAATTTCAAAAGAACAAAAGAAAATATGCCATAGAAGAAACAAGCAACTTCTTCAAGAGATTGGAGAAATCCTCGTCAATTCAAGCCACATAGGGTTGATGATAGATAATACTCCTACAAACCCCTCTCATATCTCATGAATAAAGTGTCTCAAAATATTCATGAACTTAATGATAAAAGAAAACATCGGCTACTTAAGAGTAAAATTTGCAAAGAACAACCCAAAATTGTAATGATACAAGAAACCAAATGTCTCTACACCTTCATCTCATGTCTGTCCCCTAGAATTTGTCTAGGATATAAAGAAATATCGGTTGATACATAGGGAGAAACAAGAGGGACGAATCTTCTTTGGAACCCAATGATAGTGTTCCTTTCAAATTTATTATGCACCCAATGCTCACTTTCCACTAGATTTCAATTGGTGAGCTTCTTTTGATTAGGGTATCTCGCCAATGTGTATGGTGCTCAATTTTTCCTTGACAAAAAACACTTCCTCAACTCAATCCAAGACCTTAGTCATATAATGAAAAATAATCATTTTGTCATGAGGGGATATTTTCACATCATGAACTCCCTTGCAGAAAACAAAAGAGGATTTATAAGACTTGATCAGGATTCTGGAAAGTTTAGTGACATCATTCACAAAATGAATCTTGTTGATGCAGAAATAACCAACAATATACAGACATGGGACAATCGATTTGGTGGGGAAAATCAAGTGGAATTAAGGATGGATGCTCATATCACTGGCCTATCCAGCTATAAATTGGCCTCAATGGAAGCCCCATCTATCACCACTTCAGGTTTCAAAGTTTTTGGATTGATCACCCTACCTTCCAACAAAATATTCAACTCCGGTGGGAAGAAGCATACATTAACTCTAGCTCCACAATGTATAGATTTCATTAGAAACTCAGGGACATCAAAATCCATCTCAAAAATTGGAATAATTTTTTTTTGGAAAATATTTAAAGCGAAGAAAGCGATGGAAAATCAAATGGAGTAGATCCAACAAAGTACAATCTTGTATGGTCGATCAAGAATCTAATACAAGAAGAATATTGACTCGATACATAACTAGAAACTCGAGAAAGACATGAGGAACTTCTTTGGGAACAAAAATATAGAGTTCGATGGCTCAAAGAAGGTGAAAAAAACTACAAATTATTCCATTGATCATAGATGAAGTGACACAAAAACAACCATATTACCTCCATGAAAGACCTAGTCAGAAACATTCTAATAGAGCATTCCAATTTGGAAAAATAATTGGTTAACTTCTACAACACTCTCCTCTCTGAACCTTTATCGGATAGAAGGACATCGATTCATAAATTCAGATGTCCCATTCCCAAACTTGTCTTATGGAAACTGAATGAGGCTCTATTTCATCTAGTTTCTTTGGAGGACATTGAACAGGAAATTATGGAAATTCCCAAATACAGATCAGGAGGTCTGGATGGCTTCACCACTGACATATTCTAGGCCTATAGGTTTATCATCAAACAATATGTATGGTCATTTGTGGAGGACTCTTGTAAATTTTCAAATTTTCTTCCTGCACTTGATGCCACCTTCTAAGCCTTGATTCCCAAAGAAGAAAATGTAGATGATCAAAACAAATTTAGGCCAATTTTCCTCTACAATGTTGTCGACAAAATCATCACCAAAATCATAGCCAACTTCTTAAATTTTCTCCTCCCCTACCTGATCTTTCCAAAAAAGAGTTCTACATTGAGGGCCACCAAATCCTTAGTGACATCATCCTAGCTCATGAAATGGTCCACTCTCTCAAATATACTAAGACTCCTAGAATGATCATCAAACTTGACATGTCCAAATATTTTGAAAAGAATAGTTGGAAATATATCTAGTATTTCCTCATGGACTTTGGTTTTTCTTCCCTCTGGATCAAATGGATTGTGTCTCTAACCTATTTCTCCTTCTTTTGTATCCTATTGAATGGATCCCCGTAGACTACTTCCTCCCATTTACATGGTATCCAACAAGAACTTATTATTTCTCCTTTGCTCTTCATCTTAATGGAATATGGTCTCGATAGAGTCCTCAAGGCTATAGTTTCAAGCAACAAAAAAAAGAGGCCTTAGATTTATTTGGGGATGATCTTCCTATCTCTCATAAAAAAATTGACGATGACACCATGCTAATGGGAATTCCTTCAATGTGTGAAGTAAAGGATATCAATCAAGTCTTATTTTACTTCATGTACACGTCAACTACCTCCATAACCCACTCCAAATATCTTAGTTTTATTTAACACTTATCCTTCTATTCAGATCCATATTACCATAATTATTGGCTTCCAATGGAACTTCCTTTCATCCACATAATTAGGTGCCCTTGTTGCTGAAAATTCCCTCCACAACTCCTCTTGGGAATATCTTCACTCCAAAATGGAAGCTATACTTTCCAATTGGTATTTTCATTCACTCCTTCCCCTATATGCCTTGTCATACTCAATTTTTTTCTACAAGACATGGCCGTCTATCATATCATTTTTATACTTTGGTAACCCAAAAAATTATTTTGAAAATTGTTTATAACCTCCAAATAAATTTCCTTCAGGGAGGGGCTCATAATTAAAGAAAATGGACTTCAGTCACTTCGTAGAAGATTTTCCATCCCATGCTTTGAAGTGGCCTTGGTATAAGGGATCCTGAAATCCTCATCTTGGTTCTTGGAGATAAGTCATCGTGGCAATGACTCAAAATCAAGGATGACCCGTGGGACAAAATTTGAAATAGGAAATACTTCAACACAAAACCACAAGATCTCATTCTCCTAGAAGGTAATATTTCAAGGTCCCTGATCTAAAACTTATCCTGGAATAACAATCATATTATCCATCAACACTTCTTCTGGGAAATATGAGGTGGCCATCATTTATTTTTATGGGATGATGCATGGAGGAAATAACCAAATGTATAGGACCTCCCTAATTTAAGTTATAAATAACAATATGCTCACTTAAGGAATCAAATGTATTTAGTAGTAGTACTGGCTTCCATCGAAGCTGAATGATCAATGGATAACCTATATTCCTAAGAACCAATGGCATCTTATCCCACCATGGTTATATTGGGATATCTTTTGGAGATAACTTTCAAATAGAAAAAAAACACAAGTCAAAGAGGATAGGACATGCTCCACTTGGGACACAATCCAACAGGTTTTTTCAAACTCCAAGAAGATTATCCTCTAGTAACAAGCCGTAAGAACCAACCGTATCAAACTATCTAGATAAATATTTGGCGACAGAACTTATGGCCAAAAATTTCCTTGTTTCTCTTGATCTTAGCCCATGGAAAAATACTGACATACGAAAACTTCTCTCGGCATGGAGTTTTTCTCCCTTCCTTTTGTTCTCTTTACTAATAGAATGGAGAATCAATCAAATACCTCCTATATTCACTCCCTTTACAGTTGTCAATATGAGATCACGGGGTCATTTTTTTTCTCAGCTCAAACTGTAACAATATTAGCATTCCCGAAACTGGATAACTTTTTCCTTCTCCAATCCCATCCGCAGTTGTGCCTGTCATCTTCTTCCTGGGTTCTTGCTCTGGAAAATATGGAGGGAATAGAATCACATAATATTCAAGAATTTGCATATGCAGATGGATATTATATGGTGAAAACATAAATGCAACATTTGGGAAATGACTCTCTTCTCCCCTTAGAGAGACCAATATTGGAAATGTTCTACTCAATAAGCAAGTGTTCTCAAGGACCTGCATCTTCACCACCACGCCCTTTACCTTGGTTGTAAATGCATAGCTCCATTGGTTAATATCCAACTCTGTGAGAATCCTCCTTGTTGGCTTTATCAAGATCAAATTTTACGAAGCCTCTAAAGGAAACATTGGCCCCACTGGTCTGGGAGGTATATTTCGTAATGACCAAGGAGACTATCTCTAGCTCTACACTAACTATATATGTTTTGACAACAGTGTTGCAGACCTGCAGGATCTTGAACGAGGTATTAACATTTCCATCTTTGAAGGTTTCCACAAAATTATTGTAGAATTTGATTGTCAAATAATCATTTGGATACTCAAAAAACTTCAACAAGGTTCTCCTCATTGAAAGGAATCCCACAACTCGCATTTGGAAGGTATCCTACAGTGTATGTGTTGTCTCCTCTCCAATATTGAGGTTGTAATTCCATATAATGTCAAATTATATGAAAAAAAGGTCATTGATAGAGAGACGAATGAAAAAATCCTTCAAGATCATCAGTTGTTGGTCTCACGATGGAATCCATTTTCTCGATCAGTTCTCAACAAAGAATGAAATTATCTTTTGCAAGAGGATCTATCTCCTCCAAATTGGGTGGTATGGATGCAAGTCCATGAAAGGAAAAATCCTCGAGGTACATGCACACCCATCACGCCCTCAACTCTCCCCTGTACACCTGGAACCTCCCTCCATCATATTTAAATAGGAATCCTCCTCTACATGATAATATTTCTACATAAATTTACTTCCTTTGAACTATGTTGATTATCCATGTCCTTCCCTGCCTTTTCGATCTTTGGAAACTTTCATTTCTATTTATGGAAAATGATAGAAGCTTCATGTTTTTCCTCTCGTTTCGAGTTGTTTATGTAGGATATTTTAATTCCATTTAGCCTCCCCCTTGGTTGAACCCTTAGCCTCCATCCTCATCTTATGGAATCTCATCATTCCCTTCCTCCATTTCATTATTTTTGTTGTCCTTCCCCTTTTCCTCTACTCTCCTTTTGTGCTCCTTCCCATATTGTCTTTTTTTTTTTGGTCCACATCATGTATTTAGGAAAATCCCATCATCGTTCACGAGGAAAATATCGATGCAATGTGGTTTTGAGAAAGTTTTTAACAAAAAAAAAAAGACTCAGTCATTGATTACCAGGTTCATAGTCCCCTCAAAGTTGGGTAAAATCTTGGCCTAGTAGAAGAAGATGTTGATGTTTTGTGACACTTCATATAGGACTAAGCTATGAGTGAAAACATTTTTTGGCTATGGATTCTTGATCTAGGGGCATATCATGCATGGAATCAAAATATTATAAAACAATCAATGTTTACTCGCATATAAAAACTCTTATGGGAAAGTGCTAGTGGAGAGGAATGAGGCTCACAAATATCTCCTTCTCTAGGTTGATGAAGTTCAAATCCAGTTCAAGCTCATGGAACACAATATCAACCTTCTTATTGAGAATATTGCATGCATGAACCTCAACAAGGTTGACTTTACTCAACTGTGGTTATAATTGCTAATGACCATCCTCCCTTGCTTTAGTCTCTGATCATGATATTTTTGTTGATATTTTTGTATTCTAATATCATGATATATTGTTTATTTATTTTTTATTCTCTAGGAAATATGGAGAGACCAAGTGCTCCCCTTTTATGGGTCTGGTTTTCCAAGTGGAATAACAATTACATAAATATTGTACACTTTTCTCTTTCATGTTAATATAAATCACTGTAGATAGTTTACAAAAAAAAATAAACATTTAAGCATTTTATATATGTTGTGACAAATTGACAACTGGAATATCCATAATAGTTTACATATAATTAGATGAGAGAAAATTTCCTTTGATGGTGATGAAAAATCCCAAGTTTCACATGGAAATTTGATGATCTTGACATTCTATATGTGCATTAGGAAGTTATCTTTAAATAATCATCTAAAGATCCTATGAATATATATTTCATAATGTTTATTCCCAAGATGGTGACACTGAATTAATCACTTATTGGCAATGGCATGAATGTTTCATAAAATATTATGGCTAAGGCATGCTCTTACTTTGTGGGATAAGTACATATTAACCAATATTATCATGCCTAAAATAAAAAAGGTTCATTAAATGTTGGTTAATTGTATATATTGTCATAAACCTTAACATGTAATGGAGTGGGATAGGTTCCTTTATCTCACTACCAAAAAAAAGTTCTAGCATTCCATTATTCATCTTGGGGAAATGATTTTTTTTTCCATGTCTTTATATTGAAAAAAAGGACACACTGGGGGCATCTCATGTGTCTCATCCTTCACTACATTTGTATCTTTTTATCTTACCCTTATCTTATCATACATGACACTTTCATATCTTGTATGAGATTTTATGTTCTAGATGTGTTTCTCGAAAACTCTATATTTACATCCTCTATAACACCAATGTTCCCATTTGATTCTCTTTTACTTCCCAACCAACCTTGCTATCTCAATTTCTCACTTGGGATGCAAATTGAGACACAAATTGGGACATCAAAAAGTTTTGTTCATCCCATTTCAATTTCATGCATCTCATTTTTAGTGTTTTACATCCCATTTGCAATAGGGGATTTCAACACATAACCTATTAGTTACTAATTTAGTGACTTATAAATTACCTTATAATTACAATTAATTCATTGGAAAGGTAATTATTAATTTTATTATAATGTAAATTAAAATTTTAAAATGACATATCAACTTCTTAGAGTGATAACTTTTTACCATAAACTCAGATTAAGTAACACAACAACTTCTTGAAACTCTCTTGATTCTTTATACAACGTAAAAATTATAAAATCACTTTCCTTGTAATTTGGAAAGGTACATGCATAAGAGACTAACATAGACAATGTACTTATGTCAAATACATAAACAAATCACTTAACAAATATCCTTAAGTAACGCATATAACCGATGCACCATAACAAGGACACATAAGTTGCAACTCATGAACCATAACAAACACATTTAAAAGACACGCCATGTTAAATCATGCATTTAAGAGACTTACCATAAGATACAATAAGTGACACGTAAGAAAAATACATAAACTATTAACCTTAAGTAGTGACACATAAGTTATGTAGTATAAGAAACACACATAATAAACATACTTAAGAGATACACATAATCAATGCATCATAAGCAACCGATAGAAGCAATGCACTTTAGTAATGCGCATAAGTAATGATACATGATATTAAACATCGACACACATAAGCGACGCACCATAAATACCAACATATAAATAATGAAAATAAGTGATTTACATTAAATATTGATGCACTTTTTTGAGAAATAGATTAAAAAACTTATGCATGCTAAATATAGTAAAAAATGATGACTAGAGAGAAGATTGATCATAAATATTTTGAGATTTCTGAAGTATTGGACCGTTGTTTTGAAGAAAAAAAATAGAATACATGGTCACTATAAATAAGATCCTTTCCTTCACATGTTAAGAATATTTAGAATACTATAGAGTTGTGTTACAAAAATGCTCACTGACAATGTGGGCACGGGGAATCGAAAAAGTGGAATGGGGAATGGATTGACCAGAGTTGTAGCGTCCTCCTCGTTACGATAACCATTCTAGTGACAGGTGCAATTTTTTTTTTTTTCTTTAAAGTGTGTGCGCGCGTGTAGAAGTAACAACACACTTAACTGTACGACGCCACTCGACAACCAACAAGACGCAACCACGACAAGGAAAAACTGAAGGCACACAACGAGTAACTGCAACAATATACGATCACAGGCATAAGGCGCACAACACAAACATTAAGACATACTGGGGGTGCACAGCAAGAACACAGAGGGAAGAGTCCATGGTGTTAGGGTTACTATTTCTGCACAGGAAAGCAGAGCGTTTAGTCTTATATCTTCTCGAAAGAAGATTAGACAGGCTCCTGGCTGACTGCTCAGGTAGAAACTAGTAACCCGACCTAGAACAAGACGCAAGCAAGTCGAACACAATAAGACGACCCCGACGTATCACAGTGACGACAGGCAATAAACGCCCCTAGACATAAGGCGTGCAACTAACAGCTGTAAGCAGGAGACAACACCAGGTGTTAAGTACAGTACAATCATAGACGGAAGAATCCAACAGTAGAGTTTACTATTTCTGCACAGAAAAGCAGGGCTTTTAGTCTTATGTCTTCTCGAAAGAAGATTAGATAGGCTCCTTGCCGACTGCTCAGGTAGAAACTAGTAATCTATGTCAGGCGTGTCACAAGAGTGGAAACCTTGCCTTTAAAGGGCTCGAGACTCTTGATACGACATTGGATTCTTTACACAGAAAAATCACACACACCGTCATATACACTAAGGATACAAGGAGGGGTCTATACCCCGCCTGACAACCAGATTACGCGGCTAACTGAATGCAATCAAGTACGACATAAGTAAGAAGTACGATCACGCCCCTTACGGAAGGCACGTGACAAGGACTCTGACCATGACACCCAAGTTCAACATTAATCAAATGAATCAACAACCCTCATTTACTAACTCCGCGTATTTTATTGTACGCAAATCTAGGACATTCCACAAACATGTCTTATCAATATCCATAGATTACACTAACCTTACAATGAGATAACCATATCATTTCATCGCTAATTACTATAACATTGAAATAAATTATGGTCACACATTCAAACTCTAACCTTGCAATTTTTATATGGTACGAGCAACACAATTTCATAATTCAAACAATATATTACAATTACCAAATTTATAAGCAATTACTCAATGACAATGTATGCCGCACATTCTTCCTTTACCTATTTCAAGTCCATAAGCTTTAACATCAGACCTTACACCCATTAATCATTCCGAGCACCCTAATATTCTTAGCCTTAGCTTGGCCAAAGCATTAACCTAACAATTCATTGCCCTTCCCTTCAATATGTTCTATTGAATTAAAATTCATCAACCCAACATTTCATTACACTACATTATTCGATATTTACCCTAACAATKCTACCTTATAAAGCCATGATTATTAACAATACTACKATCAACACCATATTACTTTTGCAAAAATCACTTTAACAATTATTRCAACTTTCAACAGTRTTRCCTTGCATGACTRATATATCTAACATACAACAATACTACTATTTAACAATAATTGACAATACTACTATCAATACCATATTTAACAATATTAACAATATATTACCAATATATTTAACAATGTATTTAACAATAATTAACAATATATTTAACAATGTATTTAACTATAATTAACGATATGTACCATATTAACAATACTACTATCAACATCCTATTACTTTTACAAAATCACCTTAACGATTATTACAACTTACATACAGGACAACGAATTGAAACCTTGCAATTAAATAATGACCAGATTACATCCTGGAGATTATTAATGAATTAAATGGCACTAACTTTACCATAATACCATATCAACATTCCGATTTATAATAATAAGACTTGCTATATGATAATGATCACTACACTTTTTGTAGGTTACCAATGCAATACACTTTAAAAACTCTCCCTAATACATTCCGACCTTCCACCTTATACCAAAATGATTCTTCAATCAATAAATTTCGGCTCATGAGGTTTAATACGAACGCTATTTGATTTAAATTAAGAATAAAATTACCATCAACGATAGGGTATAACAAGTGCCTGCAAAGGTAACTAAACTAACATATCTAAATCATAAAGGAGGTAATCAACAAAAATACCCAAAGAATATAAAATTACAATCTGCATCTATAACACGGATCCGGGACTGGTGCGCATATCAGCGGCCGGCTATACAGATCAGCAGGGTCGCCTAATGGATAGAATCCGGGGAAATGCATCAGAATTCAGTCAGTTGGTATATGGACAATTCCAGTAAAATCAAGATTTGTTAAGGCCAATTACACAGAATTGTGGGAGGAAAAAGTCAACTTGGATCGACCCCAAATTAGTAGCCACGTAACCCTTCTACGAGAGGCCATCCAGAGAGAAAAATAAGGCAAAAATCAGATTGACGCATGCCCCAAAAACGCAAGGTAATGATGCTGCTTCTGAAGGAGAAACGCAGACTCAAAACGCAAGGGTCATAAAGCCAGTAAAACGCAGGTCATTCACGCATTTAAAACTCAGATCAAATGCCCAAATACATCAGTAAAATGCAAGTCATTCACGCCTTTATAACTCATATCAACACGCCCAAATACATCAGTGGCAAAAACGCCCAACACCAGATGCTAAAACGCCCAGGAACAGTTGCCAAACGCCCACTGTATATGATCAACGACCCATGTAGGAATTTGCTCACTGTGGGTGATAAATACGCCCCCATACAAGAATGGTTTATGGTATCAAATGAAAACTCCCAACCTGAGAAGGCTCACGATATATAAATAAATCGCCCACCGTAATTAATAAAAACGACCAAGGCAAGGATTTCTCACAGTGTAATAAAAACGCCCCAAACACAAGAATTGCCCACGGTATAAAACGAAAATGCCCAAATATATTCCAGTAAGACGCAGACCATTAAAACATTAAAATGCAGAGAAAAAATGAATAGCCAGATCATAAACGAATTGCCAGATCATTGCCAGATCAGTTAAAAAGCAGATCATAAACGAATTGCCCACTGTAATCAAGAGAATGCCCAATAAACACAAATCGAAAAATTTCAGAAACCCAATTCGTTAACGATTTAACCCAACAAAAATTTCAGAACTACGACACAGTAATCAATCCAAACGAATTTTCCGAACGAGTGGTTCAACATGACATCAGAAACATTTTAACACTAACCATTTATAAACGAAATTGTCAGAAACGAGTTTTTCAGCATGACATCAGAAACATTTTAACACTAACCATTTATAAACGATTTCACCAGAATTAAAATCATACCGTTGCCACTCGCCCGCTTCGGAAGACGTCCCGCGCTCCGTGCCGCGTTTGCTCGCCGACCGAAGAAAACTCACCGGTACCTCCCAGCCAATCGCTAGGGGTACTCTGCTTCCCCCTTATCCCCCCGTGCCGCAAAGGGGCCACACAAGAACCAGAGATAAGACTAGCTTCTCAGCTCGCCTCCATGGCTGAGCTACCACTCCAACAAAGCTGAGATAAACCCAACTCCTCACAAGCAATCTGTCAAGCCACAATTCGGCAGCATAACGTTACGCTAACCGTTCGTCCATCTCTTCCTTTTTTTCCCCTTCCTTTATAGAATTTTGAAACCCACCTACTTCCCTAAATCATTATTAATTAAATTTTTATGACAACCTCTAAAAATTCACTGCCGTGCAAGTGTCACTAATCCCCATGGTTCTCCAAAAATTCATTTCTTTTTAATAATTAAAAGACTCAATTCCCTCACCCCCCCCAAAAATCGCTCCTTAGATTACTCCTAGGGTTCCTAGATCCCCTCTCATGCTTTTAATAACTTTCCTAAAATGAAGTTGTTGATTTTTAGTAACTCCTTAAATGTTGATTCATTTTCGCTTTTTACCCTATGTCTCCTACTTTCCAATATTAAGTTTCCTTTAATACAAGTTTCCTTATTTCTATTAATTGTTCCTTTCCTCTTTTTTTATTTTTTTATTTATTTTTATTTTTTATTTTTATTATATATATATATATTTTTAAACCCAAAATGATAAAGCACTTATTAATATTTTCATTGTATTTCTAAAATCCTAGCTTTTATACTCCCACACTTTAATAATTTTAATTATCTTTTATAATTTAAAAGCCATGGGTTTCACTTAATTTAACTCCCTCATTACTTTACCCCCTTAAATTTTAAGAAGACTTAACTAACACTTAGGAGGGTTTTAGTTTACGTCCTTAAATTTATTTTTGGAGGGTCTTCTCTTAAGGCTAGTCAAAATTTTATCTTAGACGTGTTTTAAATTTAGGTTCAGATTGAACTAGGCGACAATTCGTTAGGGGAGTCGTTTTAAGAATTTTATCATGCATTAAGGTATTAGGGTCATCTAGGTAGTCTCATCATCGTTATCAATGCGACGTGCCCTTCAGGACGCACTACGTGCTCCAAGGGTGCCACTCACCTCGTTTGCTTCTGTTGCGCGATGTGCCCTTTAGGATGCACCACATGCTCCAAGGGTGCCACTCGCTGACTTGTATTTCTTTGCACGACATTCCCTTCAGGATGCACCACGTGCTCCAAGGGTGTCACTCGCTGACTTGTATTTGTTTGCGCGACGTGCCCTTCAGGATGCACCACGTGCTCCAAGGGTTCCACTCGCTGACTTGACGGATTGGTAGACATCTATAACCCCTGGAGTCAACACTCCGCCAGGTGAACTTGTGGGAGACTAAGGGCTCTAAGGAATAAGGCCCCCGCCTTATTGCGTACCCCTTAGAATCATCGTGAGCGACTGTCGCAGTCTGCCCTCACGACATCGTGGATCCTCTCGAACTAGGTAATCGTTAACCTACAGTTCGAGCCATGGCGAGAGTGCTAGTAGGTTGTGGCAAGGCTGTTGTCCACACCTCTCTCTCAACCTCTCTGGAAATCATGTGTGGCCCCTTTACTCCATATGTGAGTCTTGGTCAGCAAGCTATCATCAGCCTGCATCATCAACCATCATGTCAGATCATGTCAACAACCTATCATAAAATCAATAGCATAT
>SNQJ01S0012139.1:9353-23391 GCA_010110895.2 Picea sitchensis
TACAATATACATATAGGAGCCAGCGGCATCCAAAACCCTAACCCAATGACCTGGATTAGTCCAAAACCCTAATTCCTTAACCGGAAATAGAAAACCATCGGCAAAAACCATGTGCTGAAAACCACCTAATATCATGTGGTCTCGGAAATATGTCATCCCGGAAATATGTCGGCCCGACGATAATATGTCGGCTCGAAACCGGCGAAAATATGTCGGCCCAAAAAAAAAAATTCGGGGGCGCTGCCCTTGAACCCCCGCGCGGGGGGCTCCGCCCCCCTCTTACCCCCCTGCGCGCCCGGCGCAGGCACTCAGACACTACAACTCGTGCAAATAATATAACACATACCCAACAATCAGATAAAGCTCAAACTATGTTAGTACAGTTAAAAGAAGAAATCGATGATCACAGAGACATTAGTTTACCAGAGATGTTGAAAGAAAAACAACGCATAGTCACAAGGATAGAAGAATTTGGCATAGACTGTGTATTGGATGAAGAAACACATATGAATATTATGCCAGAAAGAACTTGGGAAATTTTGGGAAAGCCTGCTATGATGCCTTCAATGGGAAGGATAGGCTTGTTTAAAGGAAAGATGATAACCATGTGTAGAAGAGTTACTAATATACTTATGATTGTTCATGAAAAATCTACCGAATAATAATTTGAAGTCATTAAGTTTATGGAGAAAAACACCCCTTTCCCCCTTTTATAAGGAAAGGCTTGGATTGAGGAAGATCAGATCAGAAGGAAAACAGAAGAGGAAACTACAGAAAAGAAAAAGAAAGAACTAAGGGACCTCATAGCCAGAAAACTGGAGCGACTAATAGAAGAACAAGAAGTTCAGTCAAAGAAGCAGAATGAAAGAGAATTAGCTATCAAATTTGAAAGAGCACAAGAAGGTTTAAAGGACCTATCCATGCAAGAAGAAAGTATGTCCACCCAGGACCTAGTAAGCAAAGAGTTATTATCTCTGAACCCTTTGAAATAACATTAATAGCGTGAAGTCACTATGCTAAGAAAAGATAAGAATAAGAATGGAAAGAGGAATCCAAAGACTCAGATCATAGGAAAGAAGGAAAGAAAGATCAGTAATAAGAAAGACAAGTTAGAAAAACTAAAGGAAGTCCCAGAGAAGACTTCAAGAGACAGATCTGCAGAACTTGAACCTCGCTAGAATAGAAGAACCATGCAGAATGATACTTCGCCACGATGAAGCGATATGACAGTTGGAGGCGCCTTGACCCTTAGCATAATGCTCTAGAATGGCTAGAAATTCATTTATTGATGGAAATACCACCATTGGACCATTCATACCACGCCATAATGGATGAATGTGCATTGATGGACACATTCCTTCCTGTTGGAGGGATATGTTACAACATTTCTTGTTTAACCTGTCAGACGTTACGACGGGACCACTTTTTTCCAACCATGATTATATAAGCTAAAAGAGCATCGATTGTATACTGCATTGTGCTTTATAGACCTCTCCATCCGATTGATTACCTTGTTTGTCAATTTGCGATTTATTGTGTGAATGTCAGGCGAACATAGCGCGTTAGAAACTTTAGTGAAGGATATTCTCGTAGATCTCATGGCTAAGAGAGTCATGTTCATAGGATTACAGGCATCATCAACTGGGGGATTTCAATCATACCTTTCGATTGCACGTCGTTCTAGCCAAACCACAACTGAGAATCGAATCAAGCACCATGGCGATCTGGATAACACGAAGCAGATCCTGTCGGTCTTGCCAGACTACATCCTACCTCTGGCTGGTACGGTTACCCACGCCAACATCCCATGGGATTTTGAGTACACACTGATCATTGCATACATGAATAAGGGGATATGCATAGTTGGACCTCAGTTAGGACATATCCCAACATTGAATAACAACGACTTCAACCTTGAGGACCAAAATAATTATGTCATCCTCGCACCACATAGGTATTTGATGAAGAAGAGTGGAACGAAGTCGTGCATAGTCTCTGATCCATGGATAAATGAGCTCATTCAATCCATGATCCTGAATGCAATGAAGATCCCCCACTTCGGTCGACATCAGAAGGTTAATGCTTTCATTAAACTCCTCCTGTCTTGCTACCAGGGAGGATATCTATGGCTTGACAGGCACGTCACTGAGGATACGAAGATGAACCATCTCATCATAGGAGTGAGCATGCAGGGATCATACCCTCAATAGTTCTACCCAGGGAAGACTTTAGATCACTCACTGACATGGTGCATAAAAGAGGATTATGGTGATGTAGAAAATGGAAAGTGAGGCTACAAGGTAGCCTCCATCCAAGATGGTGCAGTGCGCCTAGTTTGTCAGCTTATATCTAGAAATATCGTAAGAAAAAACTGTTTGACACAGGTCACTGGATTTGTAGTAGACCTCGCAGGCAAGTGCGTAGAAGGAATGCAAATGAACTGGGCGAGTTACCTTGTCAACGAGTTGGAGAAGGATTGTAGCAAAGAGAAAGATTAGGGATATGATTTTCACTTTAGTTGGCTATTGGTATTGATCGCATTTGTCACTTGGAAAATTTCGGAAGGAGCATCCTTCTTAGAAGTTGAGCCATTGGAGCCATTGGACGCAAGGTTCTCCACCTTATGGTATACAAATGATATGGCGAAGAAGTGGCAATCGAACATGGTATTCCATGCTTACTACCTACAGTTGAAGCATGCTATTGAAGAATTCCAACGAATGACACCCAACATTTTACATCAGTATAGGCCGCTAGTGAATTTTCATGGAGATTGACACTTTATCTACATCACTACACATGGGGATGAAAGTAAGGAGGGGCTATAGTCCTATTACAAGATGACCGGAGAAGACATGGAGGAGATCACCAAAGAATGGCCAGCATAGTTCCTTGTACCGGTGGAAGAGGCAGAACTCTTCGATCCCGACATCATAGGTAGTCCATTGGTCACCCGGGTTAAGCATGATGGACAAGCTAGCATGAAGAAAAAGAAGAAAAAGGAGGAAGTGTAGAATGTAGAAACGGATGAGGAGGACAATGAAACAGAGGAAATTAGGTTTGATTCACCCACAGGAGGAGGAGGAGAAAAATTGAACCAAGAAGAAGGAAGGGAAGAAGGAGATAAGAAACAAATAGATGAAGTTACACCACCAAAGGATCCCCTTAAAGAGGCTGAAACATCAAAGAAAAGGAAGGTTTCTCCACAGAAACCCTCAGCAAGAAAGAAGACCTGAGCCAATAATCCCCATTCAAAGAATGTGCTCATAGTAGAAGATGTCGATCTCATCATCGCAGTCGTGGAATATGCTTCAGAGGATATCTTGCAGAGACATGGAGCAAAGAAAGAGGTGATGTATGACATAATCGTGAAGGAAATAAAAGACATACAATAAGCCATCTACTCTAGTCGCGTAGTGCCTACTGCACCTCCTTCATCCAATATTGCAAAATTGGGAGATGAGCTCGCCCAATTACGAAGGTTAGCACATGTAAGAGAGGCTTGACTTCGTCGAGCCCAAGAAGAAAAGGAGAAGGCTATAGAATCCTTGAATCAAGAAAAGGAGGAGTTCTTAGATAAACTTTGAGTTGCGTAGAAGGAGAAAGATGAAATTCGGGAAATGTTTGAGGAGGAAAAAGTGAGGATGCAGAAAGAAAAATACCAGTTGCTTGCAAATCATACGCTGGTTAAAGAAGCAGTGACTAAATCGATTTTCTTTGTGTTGGGCTTGGCACAGGAGGAAGAAGAGACAACCAAGATACAAGTGGGGAAGCTCATCGAACCCATTCAATAGCTTTAAGCAAGAGTAATGGAACCAGAAATCTAGGCAGTGTCGAGCACTCTACAAGAAGTGCGTGACCAGAGGGAAGAAATCGCCAAAAGAGAAGAAGAAAGAATCAGGGCACTCTCCTTACAGTGTAATAAACTAAGTGATCAAAGTGCACAGACCTATGAGCACCTTGCAGAATATCCAGAGATGAGGAAATTAGAAGCACAACTCCAGGAGGCAAAACAACATGCATCCACCATGAAAGTGTAGATGAAGTTTCTTATTGCAGTTGAGAAAATGAAGCGATCATAGGAACAACGCGTAGTCCAACAACAAATTACCGCTATCCAGGGAAAGGTCATGGAGGTGACACAGAGACTCTAGTCGATGCAGGATGAAGCCTACACACTTTTTGAAGAGATTGAAGGCCAAGGCTCGCAGCTACACCAAGTAGTTGTGACAGTGGAACAATGCCTTGAAGGGCCTGTAACAGAGAAAATAATTAAGGAGTTCATCGAGCAGGAGGATCTAGCGAAGTAGGAAGTTGAGGTAGCTTGAGGTAAGCTCGAGGCCTTTGAAGTAGCACTGCCTAGATTTGAGTGACTTGGGATGAGTCACAGGTGAGTGTTGGGGCCTGTTGGCCCTTGACAAAGTTTTGAAGAAACATTAATCATGTTTGACCACTTTTGGGACTTCAAAAGGCTAGACAAAGATGGAGCACCCGGGCGAAGAGGAGATCACGAGATCTCACTTTTTTTGTGGACCCAACAAGGGGTTTAGTAGGGTTTTGTATTAGGGTTTTGGGATGTCGGCCCATGGGCTTACCCATGATTAGACCTTGCTTGTAAATGTATAAATAGGTATCTAAGCGATGTACGAAGTAGATCTGGTGAGGTACATGCACCATATGTTGTAAGGGAGATTGGTTTAGTACATGACTACTAGTGGCTATGTGCCTAATAGATTGATTTTGGCTTGGTGCAAGAAGTTGTAAGTGATTTTTTCTATTAAGGAGTTGGCTTTGTGACTTGACCTGATTTTGAGGAAGGTGGATCTAGTGCACTATGCGTAGATCACCTATCCACTACGAAGTTTGGTTCTGTGGCTTTGTGCACAAGAGAAGATGAATGTAAGAATATTGAAGACTAATAAAGAAGAAGAAGAAGTTAGTGGCCGTAGACCCACACTAGGGTGAACCACGTATATCTTGTGTCTTGATATGCTTTATGCGATGTTGTTTATGTGATTATTTACTTAGTGTTGTTAATGTTATGTATAATGAAAGAATATGATGTTGTAGCTTAGTGCTTAGTGATGTGAATGAATGTTAGATATGAGCTAATGCTATGTGCTAAGTGATGGAAAGTACTCGATATTTATTGTTACTATGTTGTTCTGTAATTAGGGTTTAACCTGCGATGTGAATAAGGTTAAAGAATTAATGCATGCTATTAGATAAGTGATTTGTTAAGTGTTGTAATCACATATCTGTGTCCCAGCTTGGTTGTAGACACCTGAGTCCTGCAACCCCCCCTACCTCTACCTTGGGTGAGACTTCCTCTGCTTCACAGGTGTTGTCAAAAGGGATGGTAGTTAGGGTTTTTTTGGTGTGTTGTTGAAGCGTTGAACCCTAAGTATTCCCCTGAGCCAAAATCAAATAAATTGGGACGATTTAATCGAGGCCGATAGGCCCCCTACAAATTGAACAACCCAAAATTCACCAATAAACCCCCTCACATAGAATTGAGACAGCTCAGCAAGAAGGACACAGTGCCTAAATTGAAACTCCACTACCCCAGCCTAAATTTGAAGCAGACCCTATCCAGCTGGAAGAAACCCAGACCAAACAAGAAGAAATGTCAAGGAAGAGGAGAAAGAGAACAATTATTGTCCCTGAAACTTCTACTGTGAAAAGAAGAAGGGGAAAAAAGACAATTCAACCTAAAAACATTCAGGAAGAACAACCCTCACAAGAAACTCAAGAAAATGCATAGACAGAACAACCACCACTTGAGAGCCTTACAGAACAATTCTTCAAAAGTTATGAGGTAGAGATGGATTAAGTTGTTGGGAAATTAGGGACATCAGTTACCAAAGACACAAGCAGTTCTGAAGAACACCAAGCACCAAATTCTTCTTCAAACCCTACGTTGGACCCCCCTGACATAGATATTCCATTCCCCGAGGATACAAAACAGCCAGAACCTCACACTGAGGTAAACAAACCTATAGAACAAATGGGGGAAACAAAAGAAACATGGGAGCATTCAATAGCTGATCAGGATAGGGAAAACCTTGAAACTCCCCATGAACAGAAAACAACAGGAAAAGGCTACAATAAAATCAGAAAATTGAAAAAGGAAAACATGATATTGAGAAAAAGGGTTAAAAAAATCAAAGTATTGAAAAATAAAGTTGGTAGACTCATAAAAATAATTAAATAACTCAGGAAATAATTGGATCAAGCTGAAAAGGCCTACGAGAGGAAGAAATCCAAAAGGCCTAGAGCACAAGGAAGAAATCCTCTTCCCAGAAGAACAGTCCACATAAATTATGTTGAAACACATCCATAGTTGTGTGCCCCTAAAGAAATGATAGATATGGAAGCTCAAACAGAGATTCCAACAGTAGAGGAAGAAACTACTCAAAATGAAGAAGTGATTCCTTTGGAAACACATGAAATGGGAACTCAAACAGAAATTCCAGTAGCAAAAGAAACAACTGCCCAACCTGAGGAAATGCTTCCTACAGATTTTCCTGCTCCTTTGGAGACAATTGATGAAGAGACCCAAACAGATACCCCAGCAATAGAAGAGACATTTGTTCAGACTGAGGAAGCATTTTAGTCTCTTGAACATAGTGTTGTCATTAACAGGTTAGAGGCAGAGCTGGTGCAAATCCAACAGACCCTGACTCAATGTAGGAGTGATATGGTAACCATGGCAGAGCATCAAAATGTTGTCAAACAACTTAAAGCTATTCCAGTAATAGAAAATGAGACTTTTGCTGAGCTCACTACAGCTCAAGGAAATGTAAAGAAAGTACAAGGCCAATTAGATAAATCTTTGCAGCAAATCAAATAAATTTTCTCTGTTTATTCTGATATAGTAGCATGTAGAGCTCCTGCTACCAATTACACCTTATTTTTATTGGAGTGTTATTTGTTGCTAAGTATAAAATCTATAAGAGCAAGAAAACAATTTGAGTTCACCACTATTTCTGAGTTTGTTTCATTCTTTAGAGAGAAATAAGAAGGAGTGCAATACTTTCTATGTGAGCTATACCTTCACAAGTTCATCTTGGGAGAAAACAGAAAATAGAACCCTAATACTTTTGTTGGGGACATACAGTTTCAAGCATTATTGTCTTTTACCAAGAACCAAACCAGGTGGGCTAAAGAACACAATACCTTCATGAAAAGGGAGACTGGGCTAGACCTATGGATCAGAGGGGAACCTCCTAAATCCTTCACATTTGTTATGCAACACATAATATTTATGAAGAGGGAGGGGGTTTTAGACTCTTTAGCCCCTATCCACTGACAGGTTGTACATTCAAGTCTAGAACTATGTTTTCCTCATCTTTAAGTTCAAGAAGGCAGTGGATTTGGTGAACTTTGGCAGTTCTACGCTTTTAATATGAAGCAAAAACTTAAGTAGAAACAATGAGAGTTTGGATATGCAAACGCCTCACAATTTAACTAGGTTTAAAGAAACCGCAACCCACACAGCAAGGGACCAATTCAATATGGTCTCCCTTAGTACAATCTATCCAAGATGCAACACAAGAAGGGGAATGGGAAGACGAAAAAGGAGACGTGAAAATGGTTTGAGTACCATAAAATTCCTCGGCACAACATTGACGAGTGTCGCTCCAAGAAGTTCCTCATTTCGAGTCAAATCCTAAAGGAGGGAAGCGGATTATCGATGTTGAACCTAGTGCCATGGTCACTACCACCAAAGTACAACCAAGTGAACCAGAAGAACCATAGGAAGGGGAATGCCTCTTTCACTCGCAGATGTGGGTCAAGGGGGCTCTGATTCATTTCATTGTCGACAATGGTAGTTATAAGAACCTAATTTTAGCAGAGGTCATCGAGAAGTTGAACCTTCCAATGACATCGCACCCGCAACCCTATGCCATCGACTGGCTTCATTAAGGGAGAGATATTCATGTCAACCAATAGTGTCTTCTGCCCTACGCCATCAATCCTTTCAAAGATGAGGTATTGTGTGATATGTCTCCCCTTGAAGTTTGTGATGTTCTTTTAGGACAACCATATTTGTGGAAGTGTCATGTTGTGTATGAATCTAGACCATACAATGTTATTATTACTTTGGGTATAAAATTGTACAGGATCCCAGAGGTAGCACGACCCATTTCTATTTCTTTAATCTTTGCTAAGAAATACAGTAAGATCATTTCACAAACTGGGAATTTCTTCTTCTTTGTGATCTGTGCTCACAGTAAGTAGAAGGTCATCACCACATTCGTGGCCTCTACACAACGCCTCTCTTTGCAACAGAAGCAAATGGAAAGGATCGTGGAAGAATAGAGAGACATCTTAATCTCACCTACAGGGGTACTGACACACTGCCAAGTCAAGCGTCGAATTGATATGACCCTGGATGCACATCTACCTAATGGACCAATCTATCGATGCTCATTGATGGAGAATGAAGAAATCAATTTCAGATCCAAGAGCTTCTTCAAAAGGGGCACATCAGACCCAACACCTTCCCTTGTGGAAGCCTGATTGTACTGGTGTAGAAAAAGGATGAGACTTGGCGACTCTGCATTGATTACATAGCCTTAAACAAAATCATAGTCAAGAACACCTACCCCATTCCTAGGATTGATGACCTTCTTGACCAACCAAAGGGGGAAACGTTCTTAAGCAATATTGACTTGAAATATGGCTACCACCAGGTTCCCATTGAACAAACTAATGTCTCGAAGACAACCTTCAAGTCTGAAGAAGGCCTCTACAAATGGCCAGTCATGCCCTTTGGATTAATAAATGCATTAGCCACTTTCATGAGGTTGATAGATGATGTATTGAGACCCTTCACCACCTCCTTTGTGGTAGTATATTTGGATGACATCCTCATCTTCAACAGAATGTGGGAGGAGCACATGTGGCATATTCAATAGGTTTTGAGCATTCTATGACAACACAAGCTTTATGCCAACTTGGAAAAATTATCTTTTGGAATGAACAGGGTCCAATACCTGGGCTACATTGTTGATGACCATGGGGTATTAAGATCCAAGTCATCCGTGAATGGCGAGCCTCGACCACACTGACTGAGCTTCGAAGCTTCTTGGGACTAGCCAATTTTTACCGACGGTTCATGTTGGAATTCTCCCATATTGCATGGGCCCTCATCCAGGTGACCAAGGGAAGTGGTAGGGCCAAGTTCATGTGGGGGAAGGAGAAATAAAGAGAATTCGAAGATCTGAAACATCGTGGGTGCTCAACTCCAGTACTCTCATTTCCCAATATGCAAAAATCATTCCAAATTGAGACTGATGCATCTGACTATGTTGTGGGTGCAGTTCTAACTCAGCATGGGCATCCAATGGCATACCATAGTGAGACACTCTTTGATATTGTCCGTAAATACCCCACCTATGAAAAGGAAATGTATTCCATTGTAGAAGCTTGTCGTCAATGGAAACATTACATTTTGGGGAAAGAGATGATCATACACACTGATCAAAAGTTTGTGTAGTTCATACAGACACGGGGGAAATTGCAGAACGACCGCCATCATAAGTAGTCCACCTACCTGTAGCAGTTCCATATCAACATCAAGTATAAGACAGGTATCTCCAATCATGTCACTGACTACCTCAGTCAGCCTCTCGTGACTACACTCACCACTGTGTTTCATTCCTATGGACATGAAACATCGAAGTGGCTCCAACTTTACTAGCAAGATCCAGACTTCGCCACCACATATCAGCTCTTGGGTAAAGGCATCACTGTCACTGATATTCACATTCAGGACAAACTCTTATGCCATCTGGGTCATCTCTATGTTCCTACAAGCGATCGTGTAAAGCTAATTTGGGAAGCCCATTATAGTCGGGTGGCAGGACATTTTGGCATAGAGAAAATTTTGGCCGTTCCTCCGAAACATTTTTATTGGCCAAAACATCGACCCGACTTCAGAAAGTATATCATATCTTTCACTACCTACGCCATTGCCAAGCCAACCATCAATAATCAAGGCTTATACACCCCTCTTCCTATTCTTAAGAAGTTGTGGGAATCCATCTCCATGGATTATATGTCTAGCTTGTCATCCACCAAGCATGAAAATCACTGTTTGTTTGTGGTCATTGATCGGTTTTCGAATATGTCCATCCTCACAGCCTGTAAGAATAATTTCACAGTGACAGATATTGATAAGCTCTTCTTCGAATGAGTTTGGGTTTACTTTGGGATACCACAAACCATCATCTCTGAACGAGAAAATAGGTTCCTCAACACTTTTTGGTTGAGTCTCTGGTCTTTGTTGGACACCAAGCTCACAAAATCCACTTCTTTCCACCTCCAAACCGATGGCCAAACCAATTTCGTCAATCGGATGATTGTGCACATCCTGCGCATGTACAATTCTAAGAATCCTTGTACATGGGATGAGAGTCTCCCATTTGTCCAACACAGTTACAAGAGGGCTCTCCATAGTTCCACCAGCCATAGCCCATTTCAGGCGGGTCTGGGATTCCAACCCTTAGGACCCATTTATGTTGCACTTCCTCTTTCCATTTCACATACAAATTCTTCACCTGATTCATTGAGCGGATTCAACACATCCACCAATAGGTCCAAGAGATTTTGCAGAAATCCAATGCTAAGTACAAGCAGCGCCATGATACACACAGGGTACCACACCAGTTTCAGGTTGGCGAAAGAGTCTGGTTACATTTACAGAAGGAGTGCCTCAGTCAGCCCTATCGGAAGCTTCACGCACATCGTTATGGGCCTTACATTATCACCAAGGTTGTGGGTAGTAATGATTTTGAGCTCAACACTCCACCCTTCCTTGGTTTGCATCCAGTATTCAATGTGGACCTCCTTCGACCCTATTTTCTACCTTTATTTGACAACTTTGAGATCGTCGAGAAACTGACACCAATAGAGCTCAACCCTGACTGCATGGAACAATCATGCACCGAACATCTAGTGGACACATAGGTCAAGGGAAATTTCCAGCAGCGGATCTAGCTTTATCAAGTTATCAAGGCAGGGAAACTCCTACACCAAGGCAAGTGGCTCACCCGAGGCCAAATCCAGCAGAAGTTTCTTCACTTGATGGGGGAACTCAACATAATGGAGACCATTTTTTCCTAAGGGATGACGATTGGTCTAGGTGGATATTGGTTTCCACCCAGCTATTCCAACTGGCTCCTCGTGTCCGTTTTTTATTCCACACATCTTTCCGTATTGCTTTATAATTGTGAGTTCTACACTTCTAGGGTTGTCTAAATCCTCACAGATTCTCTAGGTGGATATGGGTGGCCTCTCGCCTAATCCAACTAGCTTATTTTGTATGTTTTCATGTCATCACATCTTGTTGTACTTCCAGGGCTATTTTGGGGCCCTAAACGTTGTTTTTTTTACTCGTCACAATTAGATTGTAGATAGAGTCAAAGTTCGACAGTAGAATGTGTAGTTATTTGAAATACCTTTCCAACGGGCTATCACGCGACTAAAACATAGGTTGTATGCAAAAGTTACGACCCTAGGGAGTTGAGATACCAAATTACACCAACTTACCCATAGGGCCCACATGACTTTTGGTGTTTCACTTTCTAGGGTTAGGTTTTTGGATGTGTAGGGTTTTATCATTCATGATTAATATGAAAAGGGCCTTTGGAGCCTCATCGTAATCCATTATGCTCAAACAGATGCACGTAGCAGCCACATCTCTTCTCAGAGATAGCTACCACCATTCGAGCAAGTTTTAGTTCTGCATTTTTACAGTTTCAACCTATTTCATTATTTAATAGAAGATATTTTTCACTGGATATTTGCGTTATTCTTATATTTGTATGTTTATTGTATTCAATCTATTAATCAGTTCATTATGTTCCTAAATCCAGATCAACTTTGGAGTCAATGAAGCTACATGGGAGATGGAAGATACCATGTTATTGGCATACCCAATTTTTTTAACATATAATTGTATATACATGGTGTTTTAAACATCGATAACAATGTTTCTTTAAGGGGAAGTGTAATGTAACAAAAAAATTTACCCCAAGACTGTAATTATGCACAAGCTTCATATGTTAATGCTATGAGGCATATATTGTGTTTTGATTTAAAACAAACACCAAATAGTTGACTGAGAGAGAACAAACTTGATAGTACTGACCATGATATACCAGAGGACATCGATGAGGCAAAGGGACTGATGGAACAATTGACTGTAGTGGAGTTGAGATGCATCAACGAAGAAAATAGGCACCTTGCACAACACGCTTATTTATTCTTGTAAATATAAATAATTACACCTACCACCATATCAGGAATACATGAAACCACATGACCATTAAATAAGATCACATAAGTGGTTGAGCAGTTAATAAATATAGGGAATCAACCCTTATAGAGAAAAAAGGCCAACATAACAACTAACAGGGAATACCACAGAACTGCCCCTTAAGACTATGAATGGCATAATGCATCTTACGCATACAGGAATTCACAAAAATCTTGAGGAGATAGAAGAGACAAACATATGAGGAGATGAGCAGATGGGAAGAATGAGCACACATAATAGAGAACATAGAACAAAGAAAAGAGAACAGAGTGCAAAGGTATGAATGTGTTGATTGATGAAAAATAAAGAAAGAGATGATCTTTCTAGAAGACTATAGGCTTGTGTGGAATAAAGTCCCACCGTGACAAGTCAGGAAAGTGCCACATTGATGTCATGTTTTCGCCACTTCATATGGAAAGAGTGAAACGGTTCCACGTGAATGCCATGTGGCAGTGAGATAAATATTGACCATGAAAACCCAAGAACTTTGGAGGGCCATAACCTTCGATCCAGAGCTCATTTTTTAGTGAAATTACAATCGCTGGAAAACTCTTAACGAGTAGAGGATGTTATGGCTGTCAAAGAAAAAATTTGAGATAATCGAGAAAAATGAAAAATTCTAATGCCCCATCCCATAAAAGGACATTTACGGGTTAGGTGTGTTACAATTAGGGTCCATTACTTCATAAAAACTCATAATATTTTTTGGAATCCGCAGCCTACTCCATTTAGGGTCCACAAACATGCACTATTTTGTACTTAAGGATCCAGGTATCTAGTATTGTTTTTAAGGATCCTATCTAGTATTGTTTTATTACCTACTTGAAGAATTCCTTCCTTACGTAATACGTGCAAATCCTTAACAATAAAAGTTTCTATATATATTTTTTATTTCTTAAATGAAGTAGGATAAACATTAATGCTTTAGCATCTCTACCAAAGATTTTAATAAATAATTGTGGTGTATGTTTTAATGCCCTAATACATTAATATATAATGAATATCTATTATAGGGAATGGAGTTAATTTTACTACAATAATTTCACCTAGATGGATATAATGTGAGAATTACTGTCGGCCAACCCGACTCGATACAAAAAAATTACCTTGATTGCTTGGGATACATATAAATAACCCTTCGTTTTACTTCACATTATAAATCCGCGAAATCATCAATAAGATAAAAATTCAGCAGCTAATCTGTTGGGAGATATTCAGAGTCGCCGTCAGCCATTAGTATTAGCCATTAGACGGTCTGTGGAGAACAAATTTGGAGTCGCCGTCAGCAATTCCTATTAACGATGGAGAGGCTATTGAGGGCATTTCTTCTGGTCCTCAGAGAGGTAGCCTATGCACTTTTCGCAGAGCTTCTTCTATCTTTGTTAATGGCGTGGGCACTGCATATCCGGGCACTGTGGAAGAGAAAAAATTACAAGAGAGGGTACTTTGCGGTCGCGGAGAGAAATGTTGAATACAACAGTCCAGGAGAGGTGGAGAGGTGTATTTTTTGTTTGGACAATTTTGAAAACGGCGAACGGGTTCTATTTCTTCTGCCATGCTTGCATTATTTTCACACACAATGCATTGAACCCTGGATCCGATGTCATTCCAATTGCCCTCTCTGTACGAGGACCATACAGAGAGCGGCTGATCAGACCAAGTGATTTACTCATTTAATATTATATTTGCGAGGGTGGTTTTATGGAAAAA